>CM034056.1:2580552-2609782 GCA_019804595.1 Bruguiera parviflora
CTATTGTTGTCGTTGTGTGCATTTATGTACTTAATCAACCAACTAGGTGCACTTGTGCTGGGGTGGGGATTTATGGTAGTACAATGCAATGACAGAATATTTGGAAGCAAAATCTTCTTCCCACAAGCTGCAATTTATGCCGTACCTGAGGATCCCCACTGAATGAACTTGTTGCTAGAGGCTCCCCACCGAATGAACTTGTTGCTTAGAGGTTGTAGGCTGGACAGCAATTTTAGTTGGGGCTACAATAATAGTCGGAGTATGAATTATTTGGGCAGTTAGGGTTGATTCAACCCTGGGGCCTCTCAAGCTGTACATATATCTCTTGAAGAAACCAACTGCCTGCAAACTAGAGGTTTTATTTCAACTTTCATGGATCAACATATTCAACCTGTCATTTATCAACATGGCTGCCATTACAACTGATTGTGTTGCAATGAGCTCCACTTTGGAGTATGGATTAGAGCATACATATGGGATCTTTATATCTTCAAGGAAGGCTTCTCTGCAGTTAAAGCTGCTTTTTGGGTCAGAAATTAAAAAAAAAAAAAATGTTGCCAGCAAATTAAACGCAGATGGTTTTTCTCTTCTATCTTTGTCCTGTAAGCCAATTTGACTTGTGGGAAGTGCAACAGCTACTCATCTGTTTCAAATTTCATCTTCTCCAGGTTCATCTTGCTTGGAAGAACAATGAGTCTTCATTACTTTTTGTTCTTTCTCCTGATGACAACTTGAGTTCTGACAACAGCATTGCTTGCCTTGACAACACAAGATCTATTTTTGTATTAGATTATAAAGTGAATGAGTAAATCTTGATGTCTACTTTTTATCATCAACAAGCAGTGCAAGGAAAAAGAAGAAAAAAAAAACCATCTACTACTCTTTTGGCACTTATATTTGTGGCTGGAACACATGTACTATGTGCTTTTGGTTGAATTGTTTGTTTTATGAAGGAAAATGGATTGGTTGAAGTTGAAGATGGGATGAGTTTAGATCATATCCTTCATATTCAATGTTATATATTTCTTCGTAAGCCTACCTGGTATTCAACTGAAATACTTATGTATACATTTCAGAGGTTAGGAGGAGAAAATGGCTCGAGGGTAACCCTGAATCAACCAGCAATGATGATCCTGTAGTTTTTGACACATCAATTATACCATGGTGGGCATGGATGAAAAGGTTCCATCTACCTGAAGCCGAACTACTAAATGGTTTGTAGAGCTCTTTATGTGCACAAGGATTCTTCTAGGCTTCTAGCACACTGCCTTCTACCAGTCTAACTAATTTGGTTTCATGATATGTAGGCAGGGCTGCAATGATTGGATTTTTTATGGCTTACCTGGTTGATAGCTTGACTGGTGTTGGTCTGGTTGATCAAATGGGCAACTTTTTCTGCAAGACTCTATTGTTTGTGGCAGTTGTAGGAGTACTTCTCATCCGGAAGAATGAAGATATAGAAAATCTAAAGAAGTTGCTTGAAGAGACGACCTTCTATGACAAGCAATGGCAAGCAACTTGGCAGGATGATATCTCAATCCTTTCTAAAAAGGAATAGCCAGACGGCCGTCATGTAAGCCTTAGCCTTGAATTGTTGTATGATTTTGAATATCCTCCTGCTTCAATATTTTGGCTTGAAGTTATTGTAATCTAAGTTTTCTATCCCATTCTAACCTAGGTTTTCTCAAGTGTACCACGCAAATCATACTGTTTTATTGGTGTGTTTTTGTGTTTACAATGTAATTTGTGCATGAGACATTCAGCAGTCTGGTAGAGAAAAGACTCACCACCATCTCCATCATGGCATTTCTCCTTCATAACTACGGAGTATTAATTGGAATGCTTCTCAGGGGTTTCATAGGAGAAGGTTTAACTGGATAATTGATTAATTAGGAGAACGAGGTCTTTGAGTTCAATCATAAAAGGGGAGGAAAAGGGAAGACAAAGAGTATGCCAACACAAAACACTGGGAAAGCCCCAACGACTATTACTTATTATCATACTTTGAGGAAACCTGCCTCCGCCAGTGCAATGGAAATTGATAGGCACACATCAGAGTATGCTTGTCCATATATCTATTGATTTGACATTAAGCTGCTTAAATTCCATCTCTTAATTGTTGTTAATGTGCCCTCCATCAGTCAAAACTACTCTTTTACCATATTTTCAACAACAATCTGGATGCACAATTGCTGGTGATTGATTTAGAACATAAGATCCACATCATGCTTCCCACCCTCTTAGGAGAGTAGCGCGTGCAACACGACTAACCCCAAGAGTGAAGGCTCCCATTCGCAGGTCGCAGCCATAAGTTCTGCACATTGCCTTAATGTCCTCAAAAGCTCTAATCATGTACCTCTTAAGCTCACGGTTCACTTTCTCCTCTTCCCACATGAATCCTTGAATGTTCTGCAGCAAACATGCACAATAAATCACAAATGTTAATATGCAACCTTCGACACAAAGGAAAATCTGATTGCTCACTCCGGTGCAGAAAAGCTAACTGAACAAGCTGCCGAGTGTTGTAAGCCTTAATCAAACTTATCAATGTTGACAGATGTATTTACCTGAACCCATTCAAAGTAACTAACAGTCACACCCCCAGAATTTGCATAAATGTCAGGGAGTACTACCACACCTTTCTTGGACAAAATCTGCAGAAGATATCTGTTATCTATGTTTCCAAGTAAATTATATAATATGTTTGCATGAAATTTCTACTGGCAGTGCCCATTTAGATTACCTCATCTGCTTCTGGATCAGTGGGGTGATTTGCAGCTTCTATTACAAATTTTGCCTTGACATCCATGGCATTCTCCCTTAAATGAAATGCATTAGTAAATTATGCCTGACAACATTACGTATGCTTTTCTAAACTGATCAAGATATCAGAAAAGGGTAACTTTACTAGATAATGATTTGAAATTTGTTGTCAAGGTACACACATAATGGTGAGCAATAACTCTGTAATTTTTAGTAGCAAAGTTGAGATTTTAAGAGTATTTTTTGTGAATTAGACTACATACTTGTTTAAAACTCCACCTAATGCACAGGGCATGAGAACATCACAATCATGAACGAGCAGCTCATTTGGATCCAAGGCGTCTCCGCCTGCAAAATTTTTCAAACTTTTGGTGCTCTCCTTGTGTTTCAGCAGAGCTGGGATGTCAATTCCATTTGGGTTCTTAACTGCACCACTGATGTCACTAACAACAACTATCTTTCCTCCCTTCTCATGAATAAACTTAGCCGCCCAGGAGCCCACATTGCCAAGCCCCTGTCATGTGCACTACCAAGTTATGGAATTAAACATCAAATTATTTAAAAGGAAATACTCATCTTCCTTAAAGAGTCAAATTAAGCATCACAATTCATACTTGGATGGAAAACTTCAAATTAGTGATTGATTTCCCATATTCTGCAAGAAGAGCCTCTGTTGCAAAAACAACTCCAAGGCCGGCTGCAGACTCCCTGCCTAATGATCCCCCAAGATCCTGCAATGCCGGAATAATTATGCATTAGTCCTCCTACAATGCAGCCCTTTAAATATGATAGCATATGCATTCAAGTACTTGCTCTAGCCACAAATGGAAAGATACTTACAATTGGCTTTCCAGTGACAACAGCTGGAGAATGTCCATGAAATTTTGAGTATTCATCCAGAATCCATGCCATTGTCTGTCCAATTAGAAAGTATTCACATAAGTATATCTCATAATAATAATTGCTATATGTACAATACATACATAATTCATTCACTAAAGGAGATAAGAGATGCCTGTGAATTAGTTCCCATGTCCGGGGCAGGAACATCCCTGTGGATTCCAATAAGGTCATGGATCTTCTGGGTGAAAACACGAGTTAGGCGTTCTAATTCGCTTGCAGTCAACTCTCTGGGATCACAGCCAATTCCACCCTTCGCTCCACCGTAAGGAATGCGGGCTACGGCAGTCTTCCAGGTCATCAGTTGGGCCAAAGCATTTACCTCATCAGGATCCACCTAACATTAAGATAATGCTTTGATTCAGAATACCATATGAATGGAAAGAGATTGAAAGAAAAGTAAACACCTAAAAATTGCTGGAATTGCAGCAGCTGTTCCAAGCATTAGTTCTTCCTTGCTTCTCAAGGCACGGTAACATTATAGAAACAATAAACACATCAAATTAACTTACTTTGTTTTCAATTTCATTTCATCACAAACAGTTAGAAGCGAAGTTATAATCTGTCAACTTCATTTCTTCTAATTTCTTCGTTTCCATAATTAAGATAACCACTAATATTAGAATGGCAATGCAACGGCAAAGTCAGTTGACTGAGACATAGAGGATACAGATTTGAGTTGGAAAAATGGCCTCTTTGCACAAACAATGATAAATCTGGGAATGCCCTTTTTAGAATCAGACAATTAAAAATTGTAAACACAATAGAACAACAAAACCTTACATCACCGCTATTTCAATATGAAGTGTACATATTCAACAAAGAAAGATAAAGAATTGGATTTTTCTCCTCCCATAGTGTATTGGTGTGTCAAATATATGCACCCCCTCCCCCCGGAGAGAGAAACGTCTCAAAGTACAAAATTGTGTGAAATTACACAACCAAATGAATCCATTCTTATAAAACGGCAACTAAATCACCTCAGGGTGCTATCTGATACCACCTTTCATAGGGCCACGAGCACTGTCATGCTGGATTCTGAATCCGACATAAGAGGCCAAAGTGCCATCATTTTTTGGGATAGTGCACTCAACCTGCAAGATCATCATCAACCCCAAAAATGAAACCCCATGAAACAACACAAAAACCCCATTAAAAAAAAAAAAAAAGAAAGGCAGGAAACAAGGAAAGATTAAAGTCAATTACTTTAATTTCTCTAAAAGGGATCAAAAGGCTCTTTTCAAGCTTTGAATCAAGACCGAGAATGCGAGCCGCACGACGAAAGTTGCGGTTGGTGGCTGCCAGAGCATTCATGGCCGCCTAATTAACCCAACAAAGACACACACAAGAACTTGATACTAAGAAAGACAGCTAAAGAAATTGGTAAAAAGTATCAAACTGAATCAAACGTGGGACATGTGGGTTCTACTGAATCCAACAGATGGATACATGAGAAGATTAAACACTTTTTTTTGTTTTTTTGGTCAAGTTCTAATAATAAGTACATTAAATTAAAATTCAATTTAAAATTCTGTTTGACTATACTATAAAATAGAATTACAATTGTAGCCGAAGTTGAGCCACAAGCGGTCAGTAGCCGGTTCAGGTTTAGTTCACTTGACCACGGAACCGAACCACTGAACCGGAACCGTTCACGCCGATTTTGGAATCCGGGTGGAACTTGTCCCCCGACCAATATAAAATAGATAATTTACCATTGGAGATGATGCTCTAATTGCAGACGTAATAATTATACTCACGAAAAGAAAGGGACAGTACCAAGCATTAAAAATGGAAATTACAATGATAAAATACCACGTAAAAAAAATTAAAAAGTTCGTTCCGTATTTCTAGTACAACTAATTTAAATATATTTACTAAAATCTCTTAATTTGATTTAAATTTTAGTAATTCTATTTTATTTCCATAACTTTTTCGGCCTTCTTATTTAAAAAAATAAAAAATTTATGTTAAATTTCTATGTTTTACGAAAAATTTTCTATTATTGCGAAAAACTTTCATATTATTGATGAAAAACTCTTAAATGGGTCTACGAGAAATGATTAGAAGTTCAAATATTCGCCCATCCTAAAAAGATTCATTAATTAAAAATTAAGAAAAAAAAGAACAAAAATATAATTAATTTCATGTTCCGTATACAATAAACATCCAAGAACAAAAACACTTATAATTAATTTCATGTTCCGTATATATATTTATATATATATATTTTTTGGGAACGGCAAAATGCCAAACAAGCAATTAGGTGAACGGTAACATTTGATGGACGTAACTTTTAGAGGAGACTTGACACGCTATTAAAAATAATAAATGATAAATAATAAAATAATAATAAAAAAAAACCTATATATTATTCTGAAATTCAAGTTTTCTGGCCCAATCACGCGATACATAACAAGGTTAAAGGAATGTACAATAACCATGATGTAACATACAAGTATGACGGGGTGCAATTGTGTGACAACTTTGCATTTCATAGTTATTACACCTTTTTTACATATAGTTGTGCATTTTGTTATATTTGTTGTAAACTTTTTAAGTTTTGTCATAAAACTTAAATTTTAAAAAATAAAATAAAAAGGGACGCAACCGTGCCAAACCTGTGTTCGTGTATTCAAACTCGTTGGGTAAAGTATCTTAAGACCATCGTCCACAACTTGGGTTGGAAGTGGGAACTGGATAAAATCGGCAAACAGTGCAGGTTCTCTGACTTGGAGCGACATGTGGAAGGTAATTAAGGTGGGGGTGTGTACACGATGCATTTCACTTTAAAACCAAACTAATTAGGAGCATTAAGCTACAAATGGATACTCCGTTTCCATTGTGTAAGGTTGGATTGAACCTTAAATAACTTTTAAACCTCCAGGGAAAACACAGTTTGGCGAAATATTGTCCATTTTATTGCCAATTTGACTACAATTTTGATACATCCTACAACATAAATATACTTGATGCTGGCCTTCTATGTTTGACTAGCATAACAGATGGATGCCTACTCATTTGCCTTCTATCTTCGGCTAGCATAACGTATGGATGGATGCCTACTCATTTCATGAATGCATATAAAATCTGGCATGTGTACATATACAGCTCATATATCAGTCTTTGTCACACACACACACACACACACGCACACATTATAAACTATACATTCACAAATTCAGGATCAGGAAGATTAAAAACCAAAGCAAAAGTCTCTTCCAAACCGTGTAGTCATGATCACCAAAATATAAGTTCTTCTCTTCTTTCTATTTGCTTGTGTCTATGTGTGTCTTTTTCGTTTTTCTGTTGACAAAAGAATTCATTTTTAGCGTTTAAATCTTGAATCCTGTTAAGCATGGATCGTGGCAAAAGGAAACTAAAGAAAGCTCAGCTGAAGCCTCTCCAGCCGCAAAGCCCCCCACTGGGTTCTGCACAACCGGCAAAAACCTCGTTCCTTCAGCCTAAGCAACCGAGTCGTCCTCCCAGTAACAACCAGCAACCTGCAAAGAGTGTAAGAAACTACTCCTTTTAGTTTATACTTTTTTTTTTTTTTTTATCTAGCCATGCAGCATTGGACATATCATGTTTTTTGCTCATCCACGTATGGTACGCTGGGACTTTCTTGGTGTAAAGTTATGAACTATGATATTGGTTACTCTGCTGAGACTAGAGACTTGTAGTATCTGAATAATTGATTGCACTACTTGATACGGAAATGGTAGACTCGTCCGGTGAGCTGACATAGATTTGAAAGAAACAAATGTGTGCGGAAGAAGTTAAATAAAAAATAAGCATCCAAGGAGTAGAAAATTGGGCAAAAATAAGATGATTATTTTTTAATATTTTAAAGTTTTTATATGTATTAAATTTTAATTATTATAATCACTTATTACATATAAAATAATAATAAAAATAATTAACCTTACTTAATATAATTTATAAGTTAAGTAATAAAAATGATATAATAATATAATTAATAATAATTAATTTGATAATCTTACTTATTCTTACTATCTAATAAATTAATTAAATTAACTTAATTGAATTAAAATTTAATTATCAAAATATAATTAAAACAAGTTTAATTTCATTCAATGCAGTCTCTCCTTCAATACTTTGCTATAGGTTATTGTCATTCTTCTTGCTTCAATCTAGAAATTCTAATTAACAACAATAACACTAATAGTAACAACAATAACAATAGCCTCTTCTATAAATAAAGTCAAGATGGATTGAACAGTAAGAAATTTGAATTTACTAATAACTCCTCTTCAAATTTCTTGATTTTTATACTAAATTTCTTTTTAAGATATATAAATATACTCTTATTTAAGAGTTTAGTTAGAATATTAGCTAATTGGTCTTGAGAGGTATAATGCAATAGTCTTACTTCTCTTTCATACCACACTTCTTGGATGAAGTGAAATTTAATTTTGAAATGTTTTATTTTACCATAAAAAACAAGATTCTTAGATATTATAATAGCTAATTGATTATCAATTTTGATCTCTATGGCTTTATGTTGCTCCTGCTTTATATCTCATAGCATTTTCCTTAGTCAAAATGCTTGATTCATTATAGTAATAGTAGTAGTAATGTATTATACTTATATAGTGGATTGAGCTATTATTTCTTACTTCCTTGAACTCTATGTAAAGACTTTAAAACCAAGTAAAAATAAATATCCTAAGGTATTCTTCATATCATCTTTACTATTTGCTTAATCATTGTCTAAGAAGTTAAACAAGTTGATACTTAATGTTTTTCTAAACCAAATCCAACAACTATAAGTTCCTTTAATATATCTCAAAATCCTTTTAACTACTTTAAGATGGATTTCAATTGATATTTACATATGTCTAGATAAAATGCTTGTGACATATATCAAATCTATTTTAATTGCTATCAAATATAGCAAGTTTTCATTTAAGCATTCAAAAGTTGTACAATTAACCTCTTTTGAGTCATCTTCCTTGCAAAGTTTCTTTATAAGATTCAATGAAGTAACAACAGGCTTGTATGCAGTCATTTGATATTTCTTTAATAGTTCATTTGCATATTTCATCTGAATGATGAATATGCCTTCAGTTGACTACTTAACCTTTATTCCTTAGAAAAAAGTCATCACTTTAAGATTATTCATTTCAAATACAAATTTCATCTACGGTTTAAATTCATTAATCAAGTATTCACTGCTACTAGTTACTAATATATTATCCATATAAATTGAAATGATTAGCACCTTAGTATCTTTAACTTTGGTATACATAGTAGGTTCACTTTGGCTTATAGTAAAGTTAGAATTAAGTAAGTGAGCATCTACATTACTATACCACGCTTAAAAAGTTTATTTCAACTTATATAATGCCTTATTTAACAAGTATACCTTCTACTTAGCACTTTTGATGTGAAATCCTTTAGACTACTTTATGTAAATGTTTTATTCAAAAGTTTTATTCAGAAAGACTGATTTAACATCTAGTTGGAATATTTTCTAGCCTTCAGAGGCAGACAAGACCGACAACAATCTAATTGTGTCATGTATTACAATAAGAGCAAATGTCTCAGTGTAATCTATTTCATATTGTTAAGAGTATCCCTTCACCACCAATGTAGTTTTTAAGTTTATTAATTAAGCCATCTGCATTAAGTTTCACTCTGAATATCTATTTAACATCAATCATTTTTTTGTTAGTAAACTTATCAACAAACTCTTAAGTTTAATTCTTTCTTATCATGCTTAACTCCTCCTTTATTTTATCCTACCAAGCTTGTATTTTTTATATTTTTGTAAAGTTAGAGGATTCTAGCATAACCATATGTCCTTTGGCATATTACTAATGACCTTATTCTCTTTACAGGTTCATTATCAATTTCTGCCACTTGGCTTGGTGCTGGATTAACTTCTACATTGGAAAGGCTGGAGTTTAAGCTAGATGTTTCTTGCCTTTCTGCGATTTAGCTTTTACTCAATTCCAACTAGCCTTCTTATCAAACCTTATACTTTTACTTGTTATCACTTTATAGGTCTTGAGATTATAAACTCTATAAGCCTTGTATTAGTTGTTTTATCTAAGGAAAACATAATCCTAAGCTTTTTCATCTAAGTTAACCCTTTTTTATGTTAGGATATGAATGTAGTAAACATATATAAAGACCTTTAAATGTTGCAATAAATGTTTAACTCCATGTTAAGCCTCATATGGAGTCACTTCTTTTATTGCTTTTGTAAAGAGTTTGTTTTAAAGATAATTGGTTGTGTTAGTGGCTTCTGCTTAAAAATACTTTAGAAGTTTCTTTTTAAACAACAAGCGCCTAGATATCTTCATAAAGGTCTTGTTTTTTTTTTTTCACTAACTCAATTTTATTATTGATTATATAACATAATAAACTAATGATATATACCTAATTTTTCACAAAATTTGTTAAAATTATTGGTTGTGTACTCTCCATTATTTTTTGACCTAATGATTGTTATGCTGCACCTAACTTATTTTTCAATTCAAGTCTTAAATTTAAGAAGCATGTATAAGACCTATGTCTCAAGATTTAGGAAATAAATCCAAATGTATCTAGTTACATTATCAGTGAAAGTGATAAAGTATCTACTACTATTCAAGGAAGGAATACTCATTGGTCCACACAAGTATATATGAAGTAATTACAACTTTTTCATTACTCTCTAGGCTGATACTTAAAGAAAGGGTTATCTAGTTTACTTTCCTTTCTAACAAATCTCACATATTAGAGCAATTATAAATAATATAGATACATCTCAAGACAATTTATGCATTTACTTTATAAAAAAATAATTGGAATGACTTAATTTATGCCACAATTCATTTACATCCAAAATGGCAGAATAAGTTAGCTTATTATTTTCATTCTAATTAATATAGAAACTTTTGTTCTTCATTTTAATAATTAAGAATTTAAGTCTTTTTGAATCAATAATTCTAAATTTCTCATTGTTAAATAACAAAGTATAATTCTTTTCCATTAATTAACTTACACTTAATAAGTTTTGCTCTAATTTTGAAATATAAAGTACATTAGTTAGTTACTTTGTAATTGTTGGAATACTTAGAACAATAGTTTCCTCCCTTTTGACTTTTAAATGCTCTTAATTCCCAATCCTATCTTTAGATTGGAAGGTTTAATATAATACTTAGAATTTTGTAGCATCATTTGTCATGTGGTGTGTACTTACACTATCAATAAGCCATGTGATTATGGTCTTTTTTAATACTTTACAAGTTACAACAAACAACAACTCCTCTTACTACTTTTCTTCAATTATTTAAGCTTGATTTGGTGTTGTGGTTTGACTAATTTGTTTGTTTTTGTAAACCTTTATTGTATGCCTTAGTCTTTTATAAAAGTTATATTAAACATTTAGCCTAAATTAACAATACTTCTCTTAGTGATGGGTCTTATTATAATACTTATAAGGACCAAATTTCTTCCTTTTACTTAATCCCTTTCCACTACACTTTCGTTTCTTCTTATTTGGCTTTTCATTGTCAATTTTTATGCTACTTATATGACCTTTTTCTCTACCTCAAGCCAGTAGGGCAGCATCTCTAATCTCCTCCCACCTAATTTGCTTTCTAAGCTTTAATGCTTATAAGGCATCAACAAGCTCAACTATGAACAAAGCATTAATGTCTTTTAAGTCCTCTAAAGATGATATCTTTGACTCATACCTCTTTAAAAGACACACCAAGACCTTTTTCATAATCCTATGATTAGTCAGCTCCTCTTCCAAAAGTCTAATTTGATTTACCACCTTCATCAATTTATTTATGAATTGCTTTATAATTTTTGACTACTTTATTTTCAAGATTTCAAATTTCCTTCTTAAATTGAGAACTTGAATATGTCTTGTTTTATTATTGTCATGGTACTCCTCTTTAAGCTTATTCCAAGTCTCTTTAGCTAATTTATAAGTCATAATCCTTATAAAAACAATGTTTGAAATGGATGAATGAATATAGGTAAAGGCTTTGAAAACTTTAACAATCTCTTCACTATGATGTCTGATCTTAGTAAGTGTGGGATTCTATGAAAACTCCTATACTTAATCTCCTGCTTCCACAATATTCACGAGATCAAAGGTTGTGAGATAGGTCTTTATTTTGACTACCTAGATAAAATAATTTTCCCCTGAAAACATAAGAAGTGCAAATGAAGAAAAGTTATTAATAGTTATTTTTAAAAACTCTTGTTATTTAGGTATTTAGTTTGGTATTTAACACTCAACTCACTTATTTTTTCTTTAGTTTCAAGTTCTTCGATAATCTTAAAATGTTTTGATATTATTGAAAAAAATAAATATGTGTAAAGAAAACTAAATCAGAAATAAACATATAAGAAGCAAAAGACTAAGTAAAAATTAAATAATTTTTCATTAATTTTTTGAAGACTTTATATAGACTTAATTTTAATCATTATAATCACTTAATTATTATATAAAAAATAATTATATAAGTGATTGACTTTACTTAATGTAACTTATAAGTTAAGTAACAAAAAATGATGGTTAATCTAATAGTCATACCTAGTCCAACTATCTAATTAACTAATTAAATTAATTTGATTAAATTACAATTTAATCATCAAAATATAACTAAAACAAATTTCATTTCATCTAATAAAACTTTGCTTCAATATTTTGCTGTAAATTACTGTTATTCTTCTTACAGCAATCCAAGGTTTCCGATCAGCAATAGCAACATTCACAGCAGCAATAAAAGTTCATTTTGCAAGCAAAGTAAGGATGGGTTGAATAGTAAGAAATTTGAGTTTGTCAACAAGATCCTAGTCATACAATGTAAAATTTGCATCTATTCTGTACCGAATTCTTTTATATTTGCCTAATAAAACTCTACTTGATATTATATGAGATGTTCTTCCAGTAAACTCTTCATATAGAGAATTCCTGATTGATTAGATTTCCATAGAGTCCATTATAATCTTTCCCGCCCGAGTTACACGTCATACAATGGTTCTTGTTCATCAATGCCTTTTGGCAGGTTGCCCCCGCCCAAAGAAAGTCATAAGGGTCTGGGCCTCCTACTCCTGGAAGTTGGAAAATGCTCTTATCAGAGTTCTGCCGATCCTCGAAGTATGTCCACATCAAGAAATTGACCAAGAAAGAGAAGCATAAGACTGGGTCTACAGCCAATCCCATACAAGCTGCCATGAAAAGCATGACAGTGCAGAAGAAGAACGGATTGGTTTCAAAACTGGTCCCGCGAACTAAGAAAGCACAGCCGACATCGACGAACAGGAGATACGACGAGAGACTCTCTATTATCGCATCAAACATAATTGCAATAAAGGAAACATTTCTTCTTGTATTGATCCTTATACGTCTCTTCCATTGCATTGACTTGATTTAATCTGTAATAATCCAGCAACTTCTTCAATTCAAATTACATGTCCCGAATCTTTATGATCACTGGCGGTGAGACAGCAATGTTTACGCCCAATGGTCCCTCACAATCACTCCATACACACCGTCCATCTTTCTCTCACTCGTTACATGCCTGAATCACCTCTCTTGAACAAATTGTCACGCTTGAGTTGACACGTCAAAATTTGAACACGATGGCCATTTCTGGGTTGGGCACTAAGCTCCTGTCGCTTGCCTCATAGAACCATCATCTGCACCTCTAACAGCACGAAGAAACTCAACATGATGCTCAGAATGGGAGTTGAATATCAATCCTGGGTCAATGGCTCGTGTTTGTTTAATGGAGCCAGCATCCAAATTAAATGGGGTAGCAAGTGCTAGTTGGTTATTTGATTGTGCTAAATGGGGGAGCCAGGCTCGAGGTACTGCGTAGAGTACTCATCTTAATGTATATATTCATTCTCGAAAGCATCAGTAATGGGCTGAGAATTAACGAGATCTCTGCTGCCGTGTATATTCCCAGAGGGCAATTGCCCCGCTGACATGAACATTGAGTGACCTAACAACTCCCAGTTGGGGAATCTCGATGCAAGCATCCAGTATGTGGATTGTATCCACTGGTATCCCCTCCTTTTCACGTCCAAGGACCAGGACCTGGCAACGGGTCAACATAAGCAAACCTCGTATGAATACTATTAAAAAGCCAGAAGCAAGCTGACAGATAGTAGCATCAAATGAAGCCGCAATCATACTAATGCTTTTCCTTTCAATCATTCTCTTTGTATGCTTTATATTTTTGGTTTTCTATTACCAATATCATCTACCTTTTTGCACAATATGGGATGCAAACACCAGATCATCATGTGCTTCTAGCCACAAATTAAAGCAACTCGAAGGGGGGACTAAGAATGACTTACTGTCTTTTTGGGGAAGACATACTCATCAAGCGGTACACTGTTTGCAGTTTGCTCTAATCCCAGGATAGAGAAGCCTTCTCGCTTCTTTTTCTCAAGGAAATGATTAACGCTATTTACTGGGACTTGTAAAATTGGAACCCACTTCTCTGCTGTCACACTGGAAATAAAATATGCATCAGCAACTGAGAGAGGAGGTCATTAAATGAAAATAGTATAGAAATGCCTACATGAAAACATTCCATAGAAGGAAAAAAAAAAAAAAAATAGCGCTCTTTTGGGCCTTATTGCTCTGTAGCAGAAGAGGGGATAAAAAAAGACGTTTATATGTGAGGTGACTTCAATCTGAATCAAGATTAATAGAGTGAGAAGAAAAGGCCATAATCATTTGGATTCTTGCATTTATTGCAGTTTCACGTAACTAAAATAACCAACCTAGCTTAATTTGCATCATTTTATCAATAGAACTCCAGTTTCAACCAAACCAACTCTGAAGCATTTTTATTTTTGAACGGAACTACCAGGAAAATTAATTCGCAAGCAAATCAACAGTATAGAAGTTTAATGTGCAATCCATTCTTGAGTCTCGCTCAATGACTTGAGCATTTAGATTAAATGGTTTCTTGACATAGTGTCTGAGGCTTTATAACTAAGAGATCATAAGTTCAAATTACGCTACCCTCACTATTTTCAGAAAACCTATGTTTTGTCTATGCTTTCAATTCAATAGGCTTGTGTGTGACGGGGTATTTTGGCTTGATATAATCCATTCTCAAGCCTCACTGAACAGCTTAAGCTTTTCGTTTGAATGATTTCTCACAAATAGTTTCACTAACTAGTCAAGAACAACTACATATGCATGCGGACAGAGCTAATCAGTTTGAATTAACCTAAAACCAAAACTTTGTTCAAGTCAAGTTTAGATGATTAGCATCAGCAGCTTCTAAAACTTCCGAACAGATAATAAGCACCCATAGAGCAACAGCCAGAGAAATACTAGATTTAAAGAAGAAATTTCATTGTTATCATCAGTACCAGATGAGTTGGAACTGTTTGTCACGTAATACACTTGTGTCTGCAATGACTAATCCTGATGCTTTAAATACCTGCAAGGAAAAATAACCAGAAAAAGCATTGGACAAAATCTATATAAATAGCTAAAATGCAGTAAATAAAAATACAAGAAACATCAATCTCTAACGACAAACAAATGCTAAAGGAGTTTCTCTCTCCCCCACCCCTCACCATCCTCTTTCCCCCATCTCTCCTCTCTGAGCCAGAACCTGTCCCATTGTCTAAAATCCGAGCAGTGGGCGGGTGACAGTCCGAACTAAATCATTTTTTGTTTATCTTTTTCCTCTTTTATTTATCCCTCTCCTACTTTTTCTCAGCCCAGTTCTTAGTTTGGACCTTAATCTCTGTGAGTACAAGTCCTTCAGAAATAATGCTTTACCTCAATATACTCCAAATCTCTCACTGCAAGTTACAATTTCAAACCTTTTACTTATAAATCTGCTGAATCTGAGCTGATATGAGTAGATCTTTATATCATTTTTGGCAAGATCTGAAAGAGGAGAGGGATGATTTTGTATAACAAGCTCTCCGTCGAGTTCCAGTGTGAAATAGGTCTTTTTGAGGTTTTGTTAGTCTCTTTTTGGGACTATTGCTGCCCCTTCTAGCTTTTTGGTGGTGTATTTCTTCCTAGTCCGCAGATATGCAAGCAAATATGCAAGATTATCTCCTCTCTGTTGGCTCACCACAGAGGTTCCAGCACTGGTGTGCCTGAACTCAAGGGCCCTGGCTCAACAATCATCAGAAAGAGCATGGAGTCTAACCCAAGGAGATTTACGTGATTTCTATTTATGGTCCCCTTATTGTCTGGATCTTAACATTGAAAAAAGGAAAAATAAATATTATTGTTTGGGGGGGGGGGAGGGGAGACCCATAACATACCTCACATGTCCGTGCCAATCCAGCAAGGTTAGGTATTCGGTCAAGGAATGATGCTACAAGGATAAAATCTTGTCTGCTTGCTCTCATCCTTTCCAAGATCAAACTTCTAGAGTGAATTGACTGCTCAAGAAGCTCATCTTCCTTCTCCATTTCTACATTCCACACACATGCACACTTGAAATCATCAATAGAAAAATCCAAAAGGAGCCTGTTTAAACATGCAACTCCATAACGATGACATGGGGCTTGCTGCATTTAGATTAGTGTCACTACAACCCCCATAATACAACTGAGGATGACAGAGAAACTAGATCATGCATAGGAAATTTCAAGCCAAAGAATGTTTAATGAAGTGAAGAACATATAAACAACAAATAGGAAATGGAAACAAGAATATCAATGCAAAAAGAAAAAAATAAAAAATAAAAGCAAAAAACCCATAATTGCACATTCCAAGCTCAAGCTAGATTTACATTGTTTTCCAACAGGTGCAGACAAGGTTAATGGCAAGTTTAGCACACATGTTTACCACTTGAACAAAACATAACCTGCTTCTGCTTATAATCATGGTTGGTCAATGCACCTTGAGTTAACCAGTCATGCAAGGTTTCATATAAGCACACAAGGTTTCATCCTCTGTGAAACCCCTAGACATAAAAGGCCAAAGAGGCCCAACCTAGCTAGTGCTTCATGTACAGGTAAAGCTTACCAATCCACAGTATTAAGCTTAAAAGTTAAGATTCCAGAGTTCTCAGCTGCCCACACTCAAATTTGAAAAACTATCTTTCTGGCAGTAAAAGCAGTTTTCCTTTTCGTGCCCACACTCAAGTGTTTTTCTTGCCCAGATTCATGTATAGTTTGAAGTCAATGCTAGAGCAAAAGATCAGGTAAAGGTTTCTCGATAATGCCAATAGCTCTCTAGAACTTAATAGTGCTGCATTAACAGTGTTGTGTGTGGTAGAGATACAAAGGGACAGAAAGTCAGGGGCATGCAATGACACAGAAATATGTAGATGGTGTTCAAGGGTCATCATTTCATTTCAAACACAAATAGGGAAACAAAAAAAGCAAAGAAAAATTGAACACACACGATCTGAATGAGAATATGAACGAATTCCAAGCATGATGACATAGGCCCCTACAAATGCTTTAGCAAGTGAATCAGATACATGCCTTTTATCCCTTCAATACATACCTAAAAGTTGGTTGTACATTTCATTGTTTCTGAAATGGCAAACAGTATCACTGTATTGTTTGTCCTGTTTAGAGACAGTAATCTTCTTCTGAAAATCCCATGGCATTTCTTTTGGTAGCTGGGTGCCGGGAAATACTCCCCTGTTGTTGGGATCTTCATCAATTTGTAAGCTCTGATTCTTGATAGTAACAGTGTCCTTTGCCATGGAACATCTGAGGTCTTCCCTTGCATCCTGAAACTCTTAAAATCAGACACAAACCAAACAAGAGAAACAAAGAAGTGATGGTATACCTACATTTAGAAAGTTGAGCACTTCCTCCATGAGGGAGGTTGGAACACATTCAAACTGAAGGTCCTTCAAAACAACAGAGAAGTAACTCAGAAGCTTACAAGATCAGATAGGGAAATGGATATGCAGTTATTAGCCAAACTGGAAGACTCTAATCAACACAACCTCCAATCGGTTGACAAAAATTCCTGCTGGAGTGCTCGACAATATAGGACTATAGGCATCAAGATAGCCTTCCATTGATGCTCGTAAACTAAAAAGAAAACAAAAGAACATCACTTAAAAGGATTAAATTAGAAATCCTCAAAGCTAATATTTAAAAGAGAAAAAAAAAAACTTGCAGTTGGCTCTGATTCTCAGCCAAAACAGTAGTAGTCCTAGATTCAGGCTCTCTAAGTTGCAGTACTAGTGGCATGGTCAGTGTTTTAAGCTCAACCACAAGAATAGCAGAACAAAACAGATTTCATAGACATCCATGTGTTTAGGATAGTCTTCATCATCAAAGACCTGAGAAAACTATTGAACTCATCTCACTCCTAGTTGCTTTCCATAAAAATGTAGAAATAAATATAAAGAAAGGAAGATAGATATGTTGGCCAAAGGGTTAACAAAACCTTCCCTTCAATACCCTCAGAATGTATTGTACATTTAGATGAACCAAAACTCATAAACCACCACTATATGATATAAAAGGTATTCCCCCATGAACATAATATGCATGCCACAAAGTATTTCCTAATGCAGAAAGAAAGAGACCTCAAGGCAAGTCATCAAGTGCAGATGTTCTATTTGAGTTTCTATATAAAATGCAAGCAATGCAAAATGTTCCTACCGTTTACAATCAGGGTTCCTTTCCAGGTATGATTTCAAATCTTCAAAGCACCTTTTCTCTATAGGCATGGTTTCACAGGCTCCATGGTCCACAGAAGGAAAAAATTTACAAAGAACTTGGTAGACTAACAACTGAGAAAAATATGAGGAAGAGATTAGATGTAACACATTCAGTCACAATGCAATACTTACATTATTGAGAAACAAACGGTAGCTGCAAAGAGACCTGAGTAAAACCTCGCAAGCTATGGTGATGTGAGGTTAATAATGGAATTATAGGTGGCATTAATTCATCCAAATGGTTGGATTGAACTGCTTTAGATGCATGAAGAATCACATTAGCTGCTATGAACACATAAGAGGAGAGTGCCTGCATTTCAAACACAAATAATTAGTATGAGATAGCTTGCTTGTGCTTGAACTTATACATGAATGTAAGACTATTTCTACTTGAACTAATTAAGAGAGCATTTCTTGTCAGCTGTTGCATTGCCATATCTAAAGCTTAAAAAGAGCAGGAGGGCAGAGTGAGTGACTGTAAAATCAAAACCGAAGTGGAATAATTTTCACAGATATGGCCAAAATGATTATCATTAAATTGCTATGTATCTTATGATGTTATTGTCTATGAGAGTGATGATGCATATCAACTCAAACAGCATGATGAATGTATTAGTCATAACCTGAAATGAAATGAAACAACAGGACATGTAAAGTGTAGATAAAAAGACTCCAAAATGATTACCTGAAAACACAGAATAGTATTTATGAAAAAAAATAAATAAATAAAATTCAAGGTAATCCAATCAACAACCTGTATGAAGATTTACTTTGAAATGAACATTGGACTTATGAAATGACCATTTTATAATTCATAATAATCTCACTACAACATTTATAATAATTACTGTACAACATAAATCAGGAGAGACCCACATGTTAAGGCAAAATTTCAACACCTAAGCTTGTTCTTATCTGTATTTTCAAGCATTTACACCAGTACCATACTATATAAGCCATGCACCATTTCTTGGCAACCTCTCAAAGCTAGCACCCCGAAAATCTTATAGCAGAATTTCTAGAGTAGAACTCTTTGCAGTCTAGAATTATCCTAATCTAGCTGCATATTTCTCCAACTCTTCATGTTCTAACCTGAATTCCTTATTCCATACTTCTTTATGTCGATCCACTAGAAAAATATGCAATGCATATGATACTCTTGTGTCATACATAATTGTACAAAACTATACTCCTACTTGACATGGAACAAGAAAGCACAAAGAATGATATACCTATTTGTCATTTTTGGTTGTAGTTTCTAATATTCCTAAACTATAGTATTTTACAGTTTATTTAGATTCATAGGACACTAGTAGTCAAAGATATTATTAGAACGAGTGACTTTAGGCCTAAGTTTAGGGATTTCAATGTTAATGTTAATTTGTTTCCTTATCAGTCACAAATTATTTGGGTTAGGAACTAGTATAAATAGGGTCTTAAGCCTTATCTTTGTAATGGAATTTATTAATCTATGAATTATCAATCAAACAATGTTTTCTTCTAAGAATTCTTATCTTGTAGATTCTAGAAACCCTATCAAGGCTTAATAAAAAGTTGGCCTTAATGTTTCTATTTCACATTTCCGTCCCGAGTTACTACTCCTAAAATGTTCCAGAATGTCTGTAGTTATGTCACTGCAAAGAATCAATCAACCCAATTAGTTTTGCTACAGTTTATAGTTCTATGTCATAAAAAAACTAGTCAACTTCTAGCAGTGACTGCTTTCTATGATTCGTGCAAATTTCCATTATTTCCTTTCTTTGTCCACTTCATTCTAATTGTTCTTCTTTTCTGTTCCTAAATAAATTCTCCTGTTCATACTCAGTAGACTTAAAATACATAAGTGAGACAGGCTGGCATCCAAGTATAATAAGAATTTAAGTACAGAGAAGCATGCCGACTCCCAACTTATATTTACCTGAGGCCTCATGTCATAATCTTGTAATATAGAAACCAACTGCTCCCTGACCTGAGAAATAAGCAACACTCATTGGATTAAAAAGAGGCATTTTTACATGAAATCAGCAAAAATATGACTCTGTGGACCAATTAGTCTGCAAGACATAAAATGTAAGACCATGCATTTTGCCATGATACCCAAAAAACAAGAAGACAGCTACTATAATAAATAGGCAGTATGGAAAATGGTAAAAAGGCAAAAGATTAAAAACCCTAGCAAACATTACCGTGAGTATCAATGTCAAGGGCCATGCACCTTTAAAAATTAGCAATAATGTAAAACACAACTCTGCTCATTCATAGTAACATATGACCTCCAGAATGAGAATTCCCATGAATTATGGGGCATATTAACCAAATTAACAGTTCTCATGTTAGGAAGTGGGTATTGTCAATTCATGTGCAATTATCCCAAGATTTGCAATCATAATGAAAATTTGTGGGTAATCATAATGGAGAAATAAATTTGTGTGCATATCTAAAGCATTAACATCAGATTTGATGCACCTTATAAGGAATTGACAATGAAACCACAAGGCACCATATCTTTTGGCTCAACTTATTAAGCCGTCCTTGTACCAATTGGTATGCATTCAGCTGTTAAACAATTTAATAAGTCTTATTGAAATGTGAAAACAAAAAGAACAAAATAAAGATGTCAAGAAACCTCTTGACTTAGAAGTTTAAACTATTGGGTGAAGCCTAGGAATGGATCATATATCAAACTTTAATAGGTCTCCTCACGTGAAAGCCTAACTCTCTTGGGCTGGAAGTTGAACAAATTGGTCTCCAGAAATTTACAATTAAATGTGAGGACAGTATGATTTGAACGCATAATCTCTTAGTTATGAAGGCTCTAATACCATGTCAAGAAACTATTCAACCCAAACACTTAAGCTATTGGGTAAGGCTAGGAATAGATCATATATTAAACTTTAACACACCCCTTCATTAGGCTAGAACTGCAAACAAACAAGGCACTCTCAGGCACCAGAAATTAACGATTAATGAGAGGGCTGCATGATTCAAATTTATGATCTCTTAGTAAAAGTTTTGATACCATGTCAAAAAAACATTCAACCCAGAATCTTAAGCTATTTGGTAAGACCCAAGAATAGCTTATATATTAACTCTAACAAAAGCAATTCAAGAACAAGGCATTGGCACAAGCAATAGGTATTTCAAGACAATATCCAATGAACTTCCATTCATCCTACAAAATTTTTTGCATTCAACACCATGCTTTGCTTCAATGTCTGTTACTCAACTGAAACAACAAAGCCTTAACTAAAAAATTAGCTGGATTAGACATGATTTTCCGAAAAAACAATGTATCCTAGAACCAAATTATATCAACTATAGATCTGCCCTCCTACCTGTCCTGCATCAGGCTATATAAATCTTTTCTCAACATTCTCCCTTTTGGGTTTCTCATCAAAAGGTGAAAATTTGTAGTCATTTTTGTACAGACAAAGCATCTCTAGAAACCCAGTTTGACTGTGTTGCACATGCCTAACATATTATCTATATATATAGGATTTTGCTAACTAGCCCACTCTTTAGAAAATTTAGCATTGCGTCCATCCTTATTTTGTAAAAATTACACTTATATCATTCTTTCTTTCCACAGTTTTTAAGGGTAATTTTGCTATTTCAATATTTCTTTCTTATTTGCAAGCAAGAGATTCAGTGCTACCAGTCCAGAAGTTTGCCAGCCCACACACAAGTCACATCTGGCAAATTGAATGGTTCATCAGGTCTCACCATTCCACAAAACTGGACAAAACACCATCAAGACTAGGAAACCGGACTTTTCCTTCCATATTTGATGAAGTTTGTCACCACCTCCAATGAATTTTAACACCACAAACAAAAAAGGCACATCATAGCCATTATGGAAATTCCTATCAGCTTTTCACAAGTAGCACATCATGTTTGTGAGCTGGAGGCAGCTGCCTTGGCTTGGAAATTGGAGGAGATTTTAAATTTTATAAAAATGACTATTTATTCCTTACTAGTTTTGGAAGAACAGAAGGATATTTATCAGTATTCTTTCCAGATAGAAATGTATACCCTCCCTACACGAATGCAGAAAGAAAGGAACAAGACAAAAGAAAGATATAATGGAAGAAGATGGATTTGCACAGTAAACTGCCAATAAGATAGATTCTGCATTTGTAACAGTGCATCATAACTTACCAACGATGGAAACTTCAAGTAAATGTTGATTGCAAATGTTTCCAAGTATTGGCGAACTGCAGGCAAATTGTTCCTCTTCCGAGGCAAAAGAAGTAAATTAGTTCCACAATACAGTAAAAAGGAAAAATGATTGCTTCAAACACACCCCAATAATCAAACAATTCAATGAGGAAGGGTAACATCTTTGTTTCCAAGGTAAAAAGACTATCACTGACAGGCTTATCGTGTAGGGATGAAATAATAACAAGGGAAAATAGCTAGAATGAACTATAAACAAATTTTTACCTTTATTTATATGATAAGTCTCGATATATATGTCTACTTTTATGTATACATAAAATTTGAATAAACATACACTTTGAAGTTGTTACATTTTTTATTAAGCATGTGCACAATTATGACACAAAGTAGCAATGTTATAAATAAAAATTGAAACTCCAACTCAAAATACATTGAATAACTCTCCTAAACCACATGGGTAAAATATCTGCAAATGAGATGAGAATTTGTGGATAAATCCACCATAAGAAGAGAACTCTCGGACAATAGAAAGCTACACTTACATAGAGGCATATGTGCAAGCTATTAGTAACACGCTCAACTATATCTTCAGTAACAAATCGTGACAAAACGCATATCATTTGCCAAGCACGTATTTTACGTCGATGTATCTGTTAAAAAAGCAAACCAAAGTAATTAATCTAGTTTCAGAATACAGAACAAAATACATGAACTGGTGCTGCCATTATGATGGAATATTTAACTCTCCTGGCTTTCAAGGACATAATTTCTTTGAGTATTTGGGCATGAAGAAATTAATAAGAAATTCATTGAGGCTAATCTATTGCAAGAGCAATAATAACTAATAAGTAGGTATTGCTTTTTGTTACAAATTTTCAGTTTATTTTCCCTGACATTCACTCATCTACAAATTTTCAGTGTAGTTTTGATCCCCAAATTTCAACATTCTATTGGAAACAAATAATTTATGACTTACTCCACTATACTTTTTATACAACTCCTTTGCAAGATCCTTGTCATTCACCTGCAAAAACCATAAATGCGGCTCAGGATCACCATCCAAAAATGTCACATATTAACTGCTTATCCAGGAAAGAGAAAAAAAAAAAAGGGCATGCGCCAGTTCAGCAAAATGAAGAATTGACCCTCTCTGTCTAGAGTATTTATTGGTATTGGGTAATTTGTATGACAATTCTGAGCTAAAACATGCTGAGAAAAATCAGTTACTTAAGCATATAAAGACAAGAAGAAAGATGCACAAACACATTATGATATAAAAAGGAATCACTGAAAAAAAGAATCAGTGACTAATGTATACATAGTTTCTGGAATTTAAGATTGATGCATCACCCACCCATAATCCATCAACATTGGCAAAGCACAGGGCTTAACATGTTAATTTTCTATCTCAACCCAACAGCCACCCTCTTGACCAATCCGAAACAGCACTCAATCAATGAGTAAAGGTTTAGAGAGAGGCACCGCTGTAATTCAAGTTCTTTATCCTTGAGAGTTGAGCTTGAGGGAAATCACAATCATAAGAAAAATATTATGTATTTTGATTCATGATCATTTATTGAGAAGGGGAAATACTGAAGAACATGGACCAAGTGCTTATTTACCACGTCAACAATTCAAGGTCTCACTGGTTGCATCAGAAATTGAACATACAAATATGTGGCTTATTCATTTTTCAAAATTCATATTCATGCATATTGCATCTCCAATTCATTTCCCAACAAGTTACCTAAGATGTAAAAGAAGATATAGGTTAATCATAACACACACTACTCTCCCTCCTTGCGGAAAATATGTTGAGACAACCTTCCTCTGTATCTATACTCTATATTTTGATCATAAAATGCCAGCAAAACAAGACTAAGAAGAGCGCATAATTACAAACCTAAATGACTCAATTTCATCTAAGCAAGACATAAAGCATGCTGCATTCAAAATTACTAATTAACTTGATATATCCTGTACACTTGGTAAGAATCCGAAATATTACCACAGAATTAAGAAGGTCTAGTAGAAATAATTTTCCAGATTCAAGCGCAGCAAGGCAATCTGCATTTTCATCTGCAGAACCCACCAAATTAGCTAAGTCAGCTAGCTTGGAAAACAGAACAGCTACAGACACTCGTGCATATAACTCTGTGTTGATGAATGCCTACAAGAGAAGTCAGGAATCAGTATGATAGATCAATTCAAGGAGACAATTTTAGTAGGAAAAGTGGTCACTTTAGTACACTTTAGATTAGCAAAATGCCACTCAATACCCACATATATTGTTTGCTAGGTTTTTACATACCAAAGCATGAAGAGATGAGATGAATTTTACTCTTGTCTGACATATTTGCAACAATATGAGCTGTAGCAGCAATACATACCTTCCAATTTTGCAATTGAACTTCAAATCCATGATGAAGTTTTCAGAAAAAGGAAAAAGAAAGGGAAAAATACAGATTCTTCCATGGGTTCCACAAATGAAAATTTAAGGGGACCAATATATAAAATCTGAAATTGATGCATTGAAAGAGTTTTCCATTTCTTTCTCTTTTTCATTCTTCATAGCAGATTGAGCTGTGGGCGGCTTTTAGGAGAATTTTCAATTCACTTCACTCTCAAAATCATTTGGCAAAGGTATGTCTTTCTGACACAAGGGAATTTTACAAGTGCCTCATCCATTTCATAAACCATCCCTTTTCCATAATACATATATTAGACAAAAGCAAGCTTCTCTCATATGAATAGTTCAAAATTTTTCATTGGAAATTCTCCTTTTCTAAAAGGTTAGCTGACAATGAAATACAAATATCTTAAATCTTCAAGTTCACACCCTTATCAAGAAATCAGAAACAACATAATGAAATCCAAAATTTGGACAGCTTACTTCTGTCAGCTCTGCGTCTGGGCTTTTAGCTAACAATGACACTTCTGTCCTAGCATCAGGATTGTCAACTAATTCTGCTTCAAAATCTTCATCAAATGCAACTGGTAGAGAATTTTGTATGATTCAGAGCAATTAAATGTTACAAAGTGAGTAGAAAAAAATCATAAATATATGACATAAAGCAGAAAAGCATGCCACACCAGAGCCATAGAAAGTTAATAGCTTCAGCTCTTTAAGGTAGTTCTTAATTTCCTTTGGATGAGCAAGCCACATCCCGGTCAAATGAAGTGCTGCAAGACGAATCGTGCGTGGACTTTTTGTGCCTTCCTCAACAACATTTTCAATAAACTGCAGTGATAATGTCAACAAATAATTAGAACCATGACCATAATTATGAAAAAGATACTGTGTAAGTCATCATGAGACCGAGAATGAATAAACATAGAGAGACACAGAGATCATACCCATTTCAATGGTCCAGGTGCACTGCTGGTCCCATGCATGCTCCCATCAGAAAATACAGAAGTATGTAGGACGGAAGACAAAAGTGCAGCAATGCATGCAACTCTTCTCTTGTTGCAGCTGACATGCAGTATCCAGGAGGAGTGGACTAAATGCCACATCATCTACATTAACATCAAACGCCACTCAACCATAAATCAGAAAGTTTAGCCCTTTCAATGAATGAGTACAGCATATGCAACAGGAAATTTCAACAATATGATATATGTTAAGAGTTTAGCATATGATCCACACCTGGGTCTCACCCAACAATTTACACTTTTGGGTTATATGGTTTCTTGACAATGTAGACTAACTCTAGACATCACATCTTATGCTTCAACCAATATGTCAGATTTTATCAATGATACACTTGTGAGGCCAAAGAAGAACTAGTAACCCAAAATGTTCAATGAAGGCAGCAATTGTTGAAAGAAAAATAATATAGTAAATAAGGAAAGGAAACAAAGGTAGAATCTGCTGCAAAAGTGATCAGAGAATTTTTGCAACTGTAAAAAAAGTTTCAAAAATTTTTGATATACATATAAAAAACAAAAAAAATCAATTTTGTTATTGAGGCTTTATTATTCAGAGGAATGGAAACATAAACAATACTCTTCATAGGATGAGGGCTGGATGGCTAAAATGGAGATGTGCCACTGGAGTTTTGTGTGACCGCAATTTCCCTATTAAGTTGAAGGGTAAATTCTATCTAACAATATGTTGTACGGTAGTGAGCATTAAATTGCAAAGAAACATGTTCGAAAAAAATGTGTAGCACAAATAAAAATACTTAGATTGGCATGTAGTCACTCTAGGAAGGATTGAATAAGAAATGAAGATATTTCTAATAGTAGGTATAGCACCATTTGGAGATCAATTGAGAGAGTGGCACTTGGTTGGTTTGGGCATATCCAACATAGACCTACAAATGCTCTAATTAAGATAGGTGACCAAATCCAGGTGGATGGTGAGATGAAGGGGGAGACTTGCCAACAACCAACCTAGCATCACATAAGTGCTCATAAAATTTAATGGTCTCAAGCCCGGAGCCAATGATACTAACAACAAGAGGAATTGAAATGTTGATAAAACTTACTGGACAAGTGAAATTTTACATAGAGTAAAGTCCACAACTAAACTGAAAGTTAACAAGGTTCGAGACATAAATGCTCTGGAAGTTGCAAAATAAACCAGTCTCCCAACAGAAAACCTCTCCTCATGACTAGCCACACAATCACTCTGCTCAAAGCTTGATACAACCTATACGGTGTATGTCCACATTTATTAACTATAACTTATATGCTCTAGAAAAACCAGAAACTACAATTCCAGCACTTGGTTTGACTATTGTTGTCATTACATGTGCTAAAACCATTTGTTAAATATTGGTCAATTATAATATCTAATACTCTCTTGCATAGTAGTACTCTCTTGCATAGTGCTAAAACCTATTATCATATTTGCCTTGGATGCTCAATCACAAGTAATTCCTATTCCCTTTCAAATTTTTTCATGAACAAAACATCAATCTGCCTGCATTAGGGGCAACATAACCATTTTGATACTTAGCATCATAGGCAAGAAAAACATGGAGATCAAATCCCAGAAGACATGGGTGAACCTGGGCATCCACACCATTGCATGAGGAAACAAGTGTACCACACTTTCCTGAATCAAATAGCCTCAAAACCAACCTCACAGATCTTAGCATGACCAAAACAGTACCTTCCCCAGCATTCTCCAGACTGCAAATTATTTGAGAAAGGCATTTACAAAAAGGTCAATCTAAATTTTCAGGTAAAGCATTAGATAAAGAAAAAAATAGCACAACCATTTGGTTTCTTCTAATAAATACTGCAAAAAGAAATTGAAGGTGACAAGCATAAAAAATTCTACTTACTGATGAAAGTATGTAACAAAAAATTAAATCATGTAGCATGGACAAAATATTTAATCGTTACCAGCATATCAAATGCACTTATATCTAACAAAGATGGAGCAGTATTAGTAAATAACTTCTTGCTTCTTACCTTTCAACAAGATCATAAAAGATATCTCTGATTACAGAATCTGAGAAGAATGAGCTACCAGCCTCTAATTGGAGACCATTCTGGAGTGCATTGTAAGGAATGGACAACAGGGATTCTAGGCAAAGCCACTGAATGATACAAAAGATTAATTATAGCATGAATTTTTTAACATCACCACTTGTATGCAGTCTAACCTTTCAAAGCAAATAGCAAATGAAACTACACAAAAGGCAAGCAAAATTTAGCATGATAATAAGTAGAGAATATTTTAATCAACTCGATTAACAAAAAGAAGTGAATGAGCATATTAATGCTTGGCAGTGAAACAAACAGCTAAGATTCAAGCACTAAAGTACAAAGTGTATCCATAAATATCCCCACAATATCCATGTGCAGTGACATACAGCTATAACACAAAGGAGTACCTGAAAATTCCAGGTACTGAATATCTTTGGCAACAGGACTAGAAAAATATATTTGTTTGTTGTTACCTTCCGATTCAGCAAAACTGCCCGGCGAGTTCGTGCAAGTAATCCAACTGCAAGAAGATTATTGATATTCTGAAGGAAAGAAAGAACCAATAAATCCAAGCAAGGTTTGGCTTCAACAGCAGATGCCAATAATTTCTGATTTTGCCTTAGGAGATCCAAGGCTAATGGAGAGAATGAGGACACCAGTGCTCTTAATACAGGAGCTAATGCTTCATATGCTGCCAGTAAAATTTCTGCTCCAGTCTGACTTAATTTAGGTTGATCAATCAGTGGAAGTAGACCAAGAAAACCTCAAGAAATTTACAGAGCTAAACGAATGACAGATCTGCCAATATTTTGTGAATGCCCAATTGTTCAAGCTACGACATACCTCAGAATCACAAGTTGGTGATGTAACAGTCTTCCAGAAGAATTCCCACATAAAAGCCCATCCACGAGTCAGCTGAACATCACTTTTAAATCGTGCACACCAGGAGGAAACTGATGAAACTGCTCTCATTGAGTTTATCTATCCATTCAAAAAAGCAATTACCATCAGACATGCTACAACAAGTGCACAACTTCAGTTGGTGATGACACGGGATAAACATTTTAAAGGAAAATCAAGAAGAGTAAGCAATCCCAGCCAAGAAAACCAACACAAAGAGGAACATGTATTCACATCAAAAGGAACTTCAAATGAGAAATGAAGGACAAATAAAGTAGACACGGTAAACTGAATAAATCCAACGACATTAGAAACTAAACATAAATATGCTAAGCATCATCAGAATCTTCTCCAATTAACACTGAATGATTCTCTATGAG
>CM034056.1:2616881-2671122 GCA_019804595.1 Bruguiera parviflora
AAAAAAAAGAGAGGAGCTAGGTTTGCAAACAAATAGAAGACAACCATAGTCAGGCTACAAAAAATGCCTACACCAAATGTGTGCACATGGTCATTGTCTCAACAAGATAATCAAGTTAGCCTCAAAATACCATACAGCTTGCAACACAGTAGTCGTGGTCAAAGAAGATAACCGACGTTGACTGGGGCCTCCAAGTTTGCCTCTCACGGAATTAGGCAGAGTAGTCTCCTTCCTAACACCAGACCAGAATATGGCAGAAGATATATTTGCAAGAGAGACTAAATTGTACTGCATGCCAAAAGAAAATGGAAAGAAAAAGTATAGTTTTCTTCAGTACCATCAATAGCCAGTCACATGCCCCCAAAAAGAAAACAACAGAAAACATAGAAGCTATGTCATATGATTGGTGGAGATATGCAGTCAGTTCTCAGTACCAATATAAGCAGAAATGGCTCAGAGAACTTTTCATCAAAGACAGAAGCTTCTGCATAGCCCAATCCATCCACTCCCTCAAGAAAACCAGTTTCTGGTTTTGGTCTCATTCTTATACCAGATTCAGCTGCTTTCTGCTGCAACAAATTTATCTCACCAAGTAAGCTCATGGTCAGGATGAGAAATTTAACAGTTGACCGCTCAGTTGTTTCTTTGCAGATATTGACACCACAGCTTTGAAAAAACTGCAGAAATAAGAAGAATGAGTGTCAAAGTGAAACACTGAAAATGGGGAAAAAGGATTAAGCTCTTTTCTTTGTCTTTTAAAAGTTTTGGTAGAATTCCTGCACTAGGAGCCAGCCAAAAGGCTACTAGCTCATATTTCCGTTGTGGGTTATTTTTAGTTCAGACAATGCAGCATCTCTACAGGAACTCTCTAGCCCAGCCCATAAGACTTGACAATCTCCAAAACACTGAGATACAGTCTGAAGACAAGGAAAGGATTATCCGTTCAAAAAAGGTATAAGTTAATTTCTCAATGTACCAAAAAAATAAAAGGGAAGTTGCCAACATATTTACTTTGGTGAATGAAGAAGTCTGCTTTTTATGATAATAATACTGCATTGTCCCCATCATAATCTCTAATATTTGAAAGCATCAATAATTCTAGTCCTGTTATCTTTAGGCCCAAACTGACAAATATACAATCAAATGAACCAAGGAATAACCAGAACTCATCAATATTATCAGCCAGCTTCCCATGAAAATTTCAAACATATACTAAGAGGAAAGCCATACAAAATGAGTAACAGCTTTTTCTATTATTTTCTACCCACCAATAAAGAAAGGGCCAGAATTACACATACTGACAAGTACAATGTAAGGCAATCAGAACTAGCATGCAATAGAGGGTCAGGACAAACCATAAATAAGGGTATTAATTGATGATCCTCTTTGATTGCCAGAAAAAGTACCCTTGCCCATCTATTTGCTTCGGATTCCCATGCATTCAAGTCTTCGTCGTCAAAGGTAACAAAATGGGAACTAGTGAATCTTTCTGGGAAGTCCTGTAGTTCTTTCAGAATTGAACTCTTGACATTGTAGCAATTACAACTAGAACATTCTTTTCCATATCCCTGCACCCACACCTGTGTTCTTTCCCTTAAGGAACCTGTTTGTGGGGATGGTGGAGAGAGAGAGAGAGAGAGAGAGAGAGAGAGAGGGAGGGAGGGAGGGAGGGAGAGAGTGTCTGTGAGAAAAAACCTAAAGGCAAGGGATGAATTACACCACAGTTACAATGAATACTTATCATAACACAAAGAACCCCTATTGTTGATTTGTGAAACTTGCAGAAAAGTTGCAAACAACTTATACTAGTATGCATGCTGCCAAAAATACTTTTTGCACATTAGTGGTGGAGAGAGAGAGAGAGAAAGAGGGGGGGGAGGGAGGGAGGGAGAGAGTGTCTGTGAGGTCTGCAGATAGCCACTACCACCAAACCCAATAATCTTAACTTACTATCATGAATACTAAAAAGGAAATTGAGATTAAGACTCTGTTGACTAAATTCCAAAACAACTGTCCACTCTTCTAAGAGGAATATCATCAAAAATACCCGTACATTCTTCCTAGAGACATCTAACCCTAATCAATAGTTGTATCTCACTCCCTTACCTTAACAGGAAATGAATCTCTTAAGATGTGCAATGCATTTCTCATAAAGATTAAGTAGGAAAATTGATCTGGCATCATTGAAAAATTCTTTGAAATAAAGCCAACCCAAAGAAATCTTTCCTTTGATTAATAAGGACAGAAAAACATCTAGAGAAACAAAATCTTTAAAATCACAAGGATTCACATTTATATCAAGTGTCGCAAATGCAAATTGACAGTATGTGACAAGCAAAATGTGAATGATGAGACAGGGGATGAAGATTGATGAAGAAAATCCATACCAGGATAGCTACATATGAAACAAATTTGTTAAATAAGAAAACTTTCTTACCCCCACAATCGGTAAATTCTCGTGGCAATGTATCAACAAAGTGCAGAAGATTCTCCAGTGGCACATCAGAGGCACAGACAACTGAAGTGGCAGCCTCCATGACTTTCTCACAAACTGGAGATTTGAAAACAAAAAAAAAAGATTAAATAAAATAAAAGATGCATGGAAGTATGAGAGTAATTATGAAGAAGGCCTCTGCACATCACAATCTAGATTTCCAACTCCAAAAACACAAAATTATAATCTGATAAGTTTAGTGATTAGTTACCTCGAAGGCGATAATTAGGATTGAATTGTTGTTTGCTGCTCTCAACAACAAATCTTAAAGCATCCAGCAGGCGTGTTTTGCCATTGTGAGGAAAATGTTCAAGAAAAGATTCCATCTGAACACCATTGGGATGAGCATCTTCAGTTCTTTCGGGTTCATTACCTTCATACAGTCCTACGCCACATGCAGCTGAAGCAATACATTCTGCAAGAACCATCAATCCGACTCTACCAAAAGACTGATGTTTAGCAACTGAAGCTAAACTAACCAAAAAATCAATCCCTTTCCTGTACCAACACAAAATCAACAGCATATATTTGTGACTTTCTTTCTCAGGATGCAATCAAAGAATATAGCGCACTCCAACAAATTCCACGGAATTAGGGTTATTTCTCCTATTCATTTTTCTCTAAAGCCCTAACCCCTCGGAAGGAGAATAGCATTTACAATCAACTTCACAGGTAAATCAAACCCTTACATGATTTTATTTTGGAATATCCCATGCAAAATGAATCAACTTCAACATATTAAACAAAAAAGTTATAAACAGACATGCAAGGATAATCCTATACATTGCTGATCAAGGGGCAACCTAAGAATCAGTGGAAATATGATTCAAATCTTAAAATATCAAAATTAAATAAAAAAAAAAACACTAATTAAAGGTCTGGCACGATGCCACACAAAGGTTGAATGAGCAATGTAACAGCATACCTCCCATTTAAGTTGGTTGCATAATGATGTAAAAATTGGACTGCACCTTCTATAGCCTGGGAAGTGTAAATCCCCTTAACACCTAGAAAAAGGAAAAGAAGCATATTAGAAATCAAAATCAATGCACCATTATAATTTTTCCCCATTTGTAGTAAAGGTCGCAGAAAAATGGCCAAGTAACTTATCAAAAAGTAACAATGGATGGCTCAAAAATATCAAACAATTTAATTTAGAAAAAAAAAGAAAGAAAGAAAGAAAGAAAAGTAAAGGACAATAAAAGCTCCAACAGTACTCTGCAAGACTATATCTACAAAAACTGCAGAATAAATAAGATCAAAATGCAATATTTTCTAAGAATTTTTGCTAAGAAGTAAAATGGAGAGTTATCCTACTCCACCAAACCACAATTAAGCATTCTATAAATTTCATTTCAAATAAGTTGCAATATCACAGACACCCAACTGCAACCCTACCCTAGATACAGCTGCCTCCCCTTTTTCTCATGAGTGCCTAGACACAGATACTGATATATAAAGAAGAAGAGACCTTCAACAACATCTAGCAAGTTATTAGAATTTATTCCATCAACATTGCAGTTACAAAAAGAACAAATTAACAAAGATCCCTTAATTGTGGAATTTGGAGCTGGTATGAACAATTGGAGAAATTGACACTACAAAACCAGAAGAGCAATCAATTCTTTTTGAGCCCCTATGGGAAAGAGCATGATTGATGTCTATCTTTTCTTGGCAACCATAAAGTAGAAACACTTTCAACCCATGTTAATCTATCATACAGCAGATAACCATGATAGAGGATCCCAATAAGCCAAAAATTATTACTTATGATTCCCTCCAAATCCAGCAAATAACACAAACAGCCCAAAAGCAAACAGAGAGATTTTTCTGGGGTGTCTGCAAAGATGTGGGAAATGCAGCATAAAACAGCTGCCAGCAATAAGCAAGAACGTGATTTTAAGTCAAACAAGAGAGCAACTTAGATCATCAGCATGCTGCATTTACTGAGTGATGTGCAACATTACACACCATACAAGCCGCATGTTGAAAGGAAATATACCTAAGACTTTGCATGTCATAACATAAACAAAAAGATACCTGTCTTTCAATCTATGGTATGCAGAAACTGTAAATAGTATGATAAATAAACAACCAAGAACCAACCAAAATCTTTATGGTGCACTGGGTCGTTCAATCCTTCAATAAATGGACCAAGAACAAAACATTCGGACACATAACTTGTACAGTCTCCATACTTTGCCCACTCTATTCCCAAAAATGATTGCATGATCAAGCACCTAACTGCAACACCCAAAAGAACAATTATTATTGCACGTATCTGGAAGAACTTAAATGCAGAACCACACTAAAAGTATTACAATTAAGTTTGCACTCTTCATGGTCTACCGCATGGTTGCCTAACAATTCACAAATACCTTGGGGGTTATTATGACGAAATCCCCGTTGCCATAGAATTGTTAACCAATTAAAAGTTTCCCCGCAGGCTTCAATGGCATTTTGATACGCTTCACATATAGAGCTTGCAAAACTGCCATGCAAGAGAGAAAACTGAAGCAACAGGGATATCTGCAAGAAACTATCAGTTATCAGAAGATACATCTTGTCACAGAACAATTGTTGCAGACTATCTAAAGGGGAGTTTTACCTATATGGTGCCTTTTCACATTCGTACAAACTCAATACTTTATAAGATAGAAACACAAATATTTTTCTGTCTTCCTTCCAATCCTAATAGCAAAAATTTGTCACATTTATTTAGCTTTGTATGATTACATCAGTAATAATCTGGCAAAAGGTGGATTGTTCAGAGCAATTTCAATGGACAACCAGGACGGAGTAGCAGTTGGATGGTTAGGGCATCCTATCTTTAGAGATAAAGAAGGTTGTAAACTTTTTATCCATAGAATGCATATCAAATAATAACTTCTTACAAAAGTATCAGTTCTTTCAGCCATTTCATATGCCCTATTCCTACCATGACCATCCATCCAAATATAATTATTGAAAAACCAAAACAAATAAATAAACGAAAACAAGAGTGCTGAAAGTTAATGAAGAACCTGGTGATTCCAAGCGGCTTCAACAAGATGAGTACCATACTCTTCAAGCATTTCATATAAAAGCACAAATGCCTCCCACTGCTGATGACTGTTCAAAGGGGAATCGACTGGGTTGCAAAGCTTCCCTACACCAAGTGATTGAGCTTCCTTGTTAGCCCAAATTTCCCTCTTTGTAATACCATGAGAAATTGGATGTTTCTCCTGTGATTTCTCCTCTTGAACAACAGAGTAGCACTGACTTCCTCCGCTTATACACATTACTGCTTTCAATATATGTATAGATTGTTTCCTCATCAAGCCTTCTTCATCAACCTGACAAGCCCATCACAGGATAAACTTGGAGGGAAGGAGGGAAGGTAAACACATAATATGAATATAACATGATTCTCAGCTGCAAAGTTTGCTAGCATATCAAAATAGAATAAGCATTAGTAATAAGCAATTTTCAGGTACCAGGCCTCTTTTGATCTCATCCCAGAACTCTCTTTCAGCCTTTACATCAAATCCTTCAACTCCACAGCAAGCATCAGCACTTACACCTCCATCAGTACAAGGGAAAAAGGACATATAAAGAGATAGCACACGGTAGGCATCCCTTCTCTCAGAATCTCCCAGAGAAAACAGTGATCTGCAGCACTTCCAAATTTTCCTCAAGAAACTCGCTCTGTCTCACATTCATAATAGAGTCAGTATGCAATAATAGTATGGGAATCACATAAACAGCATAACATCGAGAGTCGTCACATTATACAAGGTTTTGTAGAAAACATCACCTGGAAAGTGTACATTTCATCCCATGTATGAAGATTTTCAGAGAGTGCTGAGAAGCAAATGCTTTGAAAAGGACAGGGAGAAGCAAGCTTATAGTACAAGAGCGACGTTCCAGACTTTGTAAAAGTAATCTCTCACTCATGTTACACAGAGCCCAAAGCAAATTGCCAAAAAGCTTTTCTGCACCACAACACCCATTTTCCAACATTGAACCATCAATTGATGATGTGTGGGAATTTTGGAGAGCATCATTCAGTATCAATGCCAAAATATGGCATGATGTTGGAAATGGAAAGGAACTTGATAGAGACAGTAGAAACTCCTTGTCCAAGCCAAAATCAATTATGAGGTCATCAAGACACTGAGAATCTGACAACTGGCTCCATTCAAAGATATCTGACTCCTCATTTTGAAGCATTATCATAGAGTAACCCAATGACCTCAGAAAAAAGGGCACCAAGGTTGCTTCCAAAATGCACCATGATCTGGTGGTGCTTACAACATCAAAGAATGACTCTGCAATCTAAGTTCAAAATAATCAATAGCAAGTAATTCACATTTGTAGATACAGAGTCAAATAAAAAGGCCAAAAGTTCAGAACTGTACCTGATTCAAAATTCCATGGTCAGATACACCAACCATCTTTATAAATTGAATTAAACATTTCCAGATAAACAACTTCATAGCATCATGACTGGTTCCTGAAGAAAAACTAAAATAAGCAAGTTGAAGAGTATATTTAGCCAAAAAATACTCTTAAGACACAATAAAAAAGTGTCTTCCATATGCATCTTAACAACCCAAATTGATATATTAACATTAAAACTAATAAAGGTGACAATGAATGGTAGACCAAACATGGATAGAAGAAAATGTGCTAGCACTACAAAATTGCCAAATAAGAGCCTGGCCTGGTTAATTGCCTGCACTGGCCTTTTTCATGGTTCACTTGACTTCAGCAGCATGCTAAGTCCAGTCCCATTCAGTTCAATCACCTATTACTGAAACTTACAGTTTGAGCCTTTTATCAGTCTAAGTTCAGTTGTTGGGCATGCCAGTAGAATAAGGGGGCATTTGTGGAATGTAAAAGACTCATATTGATAAGTATAAGATCCTGACATAATTTGTGAAGTCTATGAGTTTTACAACCTAATAGATGGAGCTTTTTACACCGGGCATGGGTTACAATAACAATGTTTAACATACCACAAAACATAGGTAGCGAGAGAGAGAGAGAGAGAGAGAGAGAGAGAGAGAGATTCTACCAAAAAACTAGTATTAGCTACCCATCAATTACTAAATCATGTATTCTTCAATAAAGTATCAACGGTATAGATTCATAAAAGCAAATGAAGGACAAGAAAGAAAATGGATAAATAAGAATCATTAAGAAAAGCACAATAAATGGTGCATAAGCCAAAAAACAAATAAATAAGAAAACAGAATAGATGCTTGACTAAGGACCACATCTCACCAAGATTCTTTAAAACATGACAAAGAGCACAAAAAATTGACATAACATGATTAGACCGGCAATGATCCAACTTCTGATCCTCCTCCGCAATATCCTACAAAGAATGAACAGAGTGAAGATAAAGTACACACAAATATAATTAGCATCAATTACAGGGGAACAGAACAGCCAAAAGAAAGGCAAAATTTCATGAACTACCCAAACTTAGGCACAGCACCGACATTACCGACAATGTCAAATGAAAATACCAGCCAAACCCATCAATGAATATTAAATTAAACATTTCTTGAGTTTCCTTGGGCATCCAAAAAGCACAACCCCTAATTCTAGTTCAAAGGGTATTCCCAAGTCTCCACGGACCGTGGGGCCTGGAGAAAAGTAAGATGTAGGCAGCCACAACTCGAACCCATAATCCCAATGTCATAATGAAGTGCTTCTACCGTTACACCAAACCTCACCCTTCTCTGCTAATTCCAGTTTACTAACGCCACTTCCGATAATACGAACAGATACCCTCTAGAAAATAACTAGAGCAAAAAAGAAATGGCGAGAAATTGTCCAAGAAATAGTGCTGAGATTACCTTGAGAAGGCTGGGAAAAGAATCGAGAAGAGAAAAGAAAAGGGAAGACGAAGATACGCCAGTGGAGGCCGAAATGCAATCAAGAACCGAGGGAATGGCCGCCAAAGGGACTTGCTTAAGATTATCTATAATGGAGGTGATCAGAGAGTCCACTGAATGACTCTCCGTTGCACTCATCTTCAGCCCTCTCAGTCAGACCCCCCCCCCTCTCTCTCTCTCTACCAGCCAAGAAGAAAAGAAGAGAAATTGAAAAGAGAACGTTAGAACCCTGTGATAAACCCTACTAGGGTATCAATTGGCCCTCAATTTATATGGGAAATTTACAATAGTGTCCTTTAAAAATAAAACAATTATAAAAAAAATTGAAAAAAAAAAAAAACACGGTTCAACCCAAATTTTTGTGACCTCGTTAACAAAAATTGTGGAAAATCACGAACTTCTCATCGCATATGTTATGAGAAAAATGACGGAAGGTTCATTCTTTGGAATTATATTTAATATGTTATTTTTATTTTTATTAATTTTTAAATTTATTCGATATTTCGAAAATAAAACTCTAAATTTTAAATTATTAGAGTGCTCCGAAAAAACTTAATTGCTACTACTCTTGGATGTTAAGACTTGATCAGTATCACCAGATTGGCAAGACTCTGTGAGGCCTACGTTTTTGTGAAGTACAGTTATTTCGGTTTCTTCTATCAAGGCTTGTTCTTTGCTCTGGCATGGTGTGTGCCCTTTCATTGTTGTCAATAATTATGAGCGCCAAACGTGCTAGTATTTAGAAAATAGGAACCAAGTGGGCAATCATGGTTTATGGATCAAATAAACTGCAAGTATTTAGAAATGGTATAAAAAAAAGAGAGAGAGAGAGGATGCTACAACACGATTAAAATAGATGAAGCAGAGACTGAAGTTACAGTTTTTCACATTGTATAGTCGGACATGATCCTATTAAACAGCCTGAAAACCAGATTGAGAATGAATATTGTAGACCCCACCTAGTTAAATCTTTGATTTTACTGCCTCGGACTCATTCGTGGATGTTCCTGCGTCAATGATGAATAAAAAAGATAAAAACAGTTTGTGATCGAGGTTTGATCAAGTCGAGTCGATGATCAAAAAAGAGGTTTGATCATAAGGGTTGAAGAGTTGTGAGTGTCTGCACTTGTGAATCAATCTTACCATTCCATACAAATAAATGGCTTGGCAGGATCATCATTCTAGTCTCTCAACTAGTTGTTTAGCTTTCTGTATATTCTTCTGAAAGAACCCTGCATTTTGTGATATTGTGTTTCTTCCCTCTTTGGGTCTGTTTCTTCTGGAGAATCTTCCACTAACAGGTATGCTTGCTTAACACATGTCCATCACTCTTGTTATGTTTTTCTTTTCCTTTTTTTTTTTTTATTGTGGGGGGGGGCTATGATAATGTGTAAGTGTTGTATTTCGTATGGCAATCAGACTTGCTCTAATTTTTTGACAGGTTTTTGAACTTGGGAAGCTGCTTCCCCAGTCATTCTCCATTTAATCAGGATTTGCTCGTTGAAACTAAATAGTTGCATTCTAAGGTGTTTAAGATCATTATTTGTTGGAGCCAGGTTAGATATTTTTCGGCTTCTGAAAGATTAAGAAACTGAGGGATAGCTCTGTGCTTTTGGAAATGCAGTTAACATTGGAGATATAATTAGATGCCGTTGCTGCAGAAGGCAACACTGATTTTGAAGTCCCCTGTCCCAACCCAAAAAAGAGACACAGAAAGATACTTCTGAACAGGCACTCGTCCACCGAGTGGAGAGGGGAGGACAAGAAGGAATGTAGATTATAACTAACATTTGGATTTCAAATTCATGTCCCACACTTTGGATAAAGGAACTCAGAAATATAATAAAAATTTTGTGTGGTTGGAGCACGTAGTTCAGGATATTTGATCAGGCGAGTGTAGTCTCCCATCAATTGTGAAACGCTACTGTAGTACACTTATGAAGCACTACTGTTGTGCTATATATAGTGTTTTATCCTCGCCCCTCTTTCCTCGCGAGTTTGGTGATGGGAGACTTTAAGATTGAGGTTTAGCTTTCTTCAATCATGTATTTCGATGTATTTGTTGGAAAGTTTCTTTTTTTGGCTGCTCATAGGATTAAACTTCTGTGCATTCCTATTGAAATATATAATGTCAAGGTTGTGAACATTGCATGTACATGTACAGACAGCAGCCAACATAATGTGGTGTTGCACTGGCTTCCAAGAAGTGTGAGATATATTTGTTAGAAGTGTAAGATGCATCTGCTAGAATTATTGTCTTTTACTCCCTTCAGAAGGCAGGGTATGTGTCAGACAGTCAGCAATGTTGCAGAAACAAAATTTGACTTCAGTGGAACTACATATCCAGAAAAACTTTGATTGTTACACTAATATTCACCACCCCACAATTAAATCAAGGTGAACATGTTAACCGTTAGAGCTTATTATGCGATCCATTTTCAAGCCAAAATGAACAATTTCAACTTTTAGATTCATCGATTTCTTGGCATCATATTAGATCCTTCACGAACAAAGATCACTATGTGAACTCATTGCTTCGTGCATTGCCGTTTGCATGTCCTTCACATGTACCTTTTCATTGCTTACTTGTCCCAGAATGCTTTTGATGGAATGCAATGAAACTTAACCAAATGCATGGAGTATACTTTGTTTAACATTCTTAAACTGATTATAATCTATTAAAACACGTTATATTCCTTTGAGAGGACCACCAAAAGAATCGGCCAAGGATTTTAATCCCACATTCGATCCTTCCAAAGATGAACGATTCAGTGCTATTTCGTTGATCAACAGGCCTGCCTGTTTATGTTCTGTGCATCTTTCAAGTCCAACTAAGTGTTACAGATACTTCAAATTTTCACCATACTCAATATAAAGAGCATAAAGCTCCCGTGCCTGTCGTGTTTGTATTTGTCGTACATAAAGTGAGACACACACACACACACACATATATATATATCAAAACAATAGCATCAAATGCTTGTTACCATAAGCCAAATAAACCCATGCTTAGTCTCTGGATATATAATAACTTGGTTCCAAATCTGGCAGTTGACAAGCCAGTTACGCGCGTTAATATTTTAGCATGATCACTTGTTCTATTTAATAAAACAACATTGGAGAATTTTGGAATCACTCCCTAACCTTTAAGACAAGATTATCATCAAAGGTTATGTTTATTTGACCTTTGAATCCTAACAAAACCATTCGTGGGTATAGACTGAAGAAAGACTGGTTTAATAGGCTGCCACATGGCACTTGATTAGGCAACTGAGAATAAACCCATATTGGGACCCTCACAAAAGAAGATGGCGATACATAAGATCATGATGAGACTGAGCATCCATTAGCACCACCACTAACCCATTCCCCTTTCAACAAACTCTTTTGGATCGGATACCCCAATATCAAGCAGTCTTTCCCTAATGGGAATATTATGATAAACATTATCTCCTTTTGTGAGAAAAAAGCCTATCATCTTTTTTATTTTCTACTAATTACTCTCTCTAATCTTATCATTAGTGGCATTGAACATAGATATTGTGATACCATTTCCCTTGTTTGCTTTCTTCCTGTCATAGTTTCATGGAATTCTCCTGTGAACTTCATACCTATAGCGAATTCAAGTTCTTAATAGAGGCACAACTTTGTTAACTTAAACCTTTTTAGAGTCATGTTAAGTATTGAGGTGCTGTATCTATTACAAGTATCATAGGCTGGATGATTAGTCCCATCCGATCAAAATGGGTAAATGAGATAAAGATATAAGGCTGTGTACTGACTCTCAAAACCATTCAATAGGGAGTTTACAGTCAGTTACACCCTCAGAAAATGACACCTACGTCAGTATCAACAATGGGACCAGTATATACGAAGCTATGTATGTATATTTGTATGCAATATATATTCATATCATGCCTGTTCATTCTCTGTGATATGAAAATCTATTTGCTTGACAACACTTATCAAGAATTTGTATACTATACGTTAGTCAAAATGAAAAGGTTGATAAAATGTTAATTTTTGGAAACAAAGTGACACAATAAAATTGAAAACAAATAAGGTCCACTAGTTGGATGAGTCGGTTAAAGAGTTAATTTTTTTTTTCTTCTAAATGTTAATGGCTTCTTGTTAATTGGGCGGACTGATGCCGAATGAAGTGATCTCATGTTGATGATGACTAATATTGATATTTAATCATCGTGCTTTCCACCCCATGAATGTCTATCTTGTGTAACCTTTCAGCAGAAAAGGTTTTCAATGGTTTAGCAATGCAGGTCTGGTGATTTTAGTTTTCTTCTGTCTGGCTTGATTGAAATATTATAATGTGGGAAGATCGATGGCCGTTAATGGAGAATGCAACACTCATTGGAACCTTTACTTTACCTCTAGTATAAGTGTTTTTCACACAGAAAATGCACTAGATTATAGGTATGTAATGGCATTATTAACTTTGCATAATATCAGCTAAGAAATGATTGCTAGTTCAAAGCCATTCTAAAGAACTTAGAATCTGAGGTACTAAGTTCGTGCGGTACAGCTTTTTGGTAGAGAATAGCCAACAATGTGAACAGCAAGAGAGAGTTTGAGGGAATGCTTTCTATTGCAGTAAAGGAAGTATACAAGCATTGGATGAATGCTCGGATCAATGTTTCTATGCTTTACAAATGAGGAGGGGTGAGGTTTATATAGTCATCCACTCCTTAACCAACTACTAGGATCGTTTTGATCTAGTGGTCCTAATACATCATCTAGTGGTCCTAATACATCATCTAAAATTCTCTAAGACATTATAAGAAAATATCGATCTTCCCTTTATCTAAAGTGTTCTAGTTCCAACAAGAATACACAAGAGAGTTCTAGAATGTACAATGTGTAAAACCTTGAAGGGAATTCTGGATAATTTTGGGGCCTTCCTTGTGTTGAAGCAGACTCCATGACATTGCTGTTGTCATATTGATGTATAGGGGAATAGAAAGGACTGAACCACAAATACTTCTAGCTAGTATTTACCTAATTCCATATATCTTCTTATGTATTTGCTATGTGCCATTGCAAATGACTTGAATCTTTCATGATTTATAAATAATGTAAAAAAAAAAAAAAAAGGATTTGGTTATAGTTGTAGGGGAGTGACCGCAATTTCTTCTGAATTTCATCCCTTAATTTATGGCTCTTGCTTATAATATTTTCACAGGTAATGCTTTGAATTTCCTTTACATAGTATGAAGTGAATCTCATGTGAAGAATGGCCACGATGCCCTTAGCTTGAATGCAAAGATGATCCAGATTGATTTCTATCTTGACAGAGGGAGAGAGCAACCTTTTCCACTTAAAAGAATCATTGGTATAATGACTTTTTTCTTCCTTTTGGTTCATTGGTATAATGACTTATGGAGTAATGGCATATAATGACTTATAGAGTAATGACATAAGATGATAAGAAACTAGAGAGAGTGATTGCTCTAACTGATGTCAATCTTAATTGCCTGGGGCCCTTGCAGTGATTGCTCTTATTTAACTGCTCTAACTTGATTAGAGGACCCATAACTCCTGTTTCCGATCATGTTGGAGAGTCATGGTTTCAGAGAGAATTAGGTGTTTAAATAGAAAGAACCTATAAATTCTGTTTCCTCTTACTTTCCTCTGTTAATAGGAAAACGTTGGTGTCTTTCAATGCATTGTCGCAACTAACACTGAGACTGCAAATTCATTCATGTTACTTTTCTGTTTTAAGTAAAACTGATGTCATTTGTTACGTATACAATGGCATCAATTAGGAAGTCAACTGCGAAATGCAGAGTACCTCCATACTCTGATTAGTTCTCCTGTGTTATATTCCACTGACATGGTAACTGTTAGCCCCTTAGAGTCGAAAATTTGTACGAAATATTTGGCCCTGTGACAATAACTATGATTAGTAAAAACATTTAATAGTCAATTAATTAGTGCAATAGGAATAAAGTATTACTCTGGTTAACAAATCCCAGAAAGCTAATCCGCTAGGAATTGTCCAAAAAGGCAAATTTTTTATTGAGGATTGTCCTGGTTGAACCTACTCCCAAGAAGTGGCAATTTTGTTCCTTCTGAGGTTGCCCTGCCACTCATGTCTTGTTTTTTTTAGTCTGCCTTATCTGATACATAAAACGAAGAACTTTTCACTTGTGACTAGACATGATCAAGGTTTCATTGGCATAAGATATCAAGAATCTGAGGCCGCGGATATTTGGGGCAACACGCAGATGGATGAGAGGTCAAGAATGATGCCAGTGGAAATTTAGATGACCCACTTGAGAAAGTTTAAAGCAAAAGGCTCCAGTCCCCTACTGCTGCCTTCCTCAGTGCAGCTTTTACATCAATCGCAATTGAAAAGCATTGACAAAAATTCTCATCTCTCTCATTGGTTTCCATATTATAGTTATGTGAATATGCTAAATTCTTATCACAGGTTTTAATATTCAGAACATAACGGTGTAACAATTCTGGTTGTGAAGAAGTGTATGTTCATTGATAATTTAGTTAATTCAAAACTAAATGGTTAAGCATATTTTGGCATGTAATCACAAGATTAGTAGATCCAACAAGATAATCAGTGAAAGGCAAGCAATTGACACAAGTGACATACATTAAGTTTCCAGGCATATTGTATCTCAAGTCAGCCAGTTCTCATTATGACACAAAAAGCACAGTGGAAATACAACAAAACTTTGAACATGGATAGTGGATATGGCTGCTGATAAAAGATTGGGTGCACATGGAAGCAACTTCAATGAAGAATGAATTTATACACAAAGAAACTGCAAGCTTTTTCTTATATTCTGTCTTTCTCTCCTTTTTTCTAGGCTTTAAGGCTGCCTTAAATGAACTTGTTCAATTTTTCACCAAAATGGACAGGTCAAAAGAACCAAAAACAAAAAAAAATCACCAAAAGGCTTTATCTCTTCCATCCAACTGATAAGTATGCAAAGAAGGAAATCCACTGACTGTGAATGGAGCGTCATGCCTAGCTGTACTAAGAACTGTGGTTGGCTTCTAATTTTATCCCCCATTACATTGATCTTTATCCATTATTGTCCACAACTAACTATGGTTGACCTCCTAGTGCTCTTATTGTATATCTTCAGAGGCATGATTATCACTGCCATTTGGATAACCACCAAGTTAAGTATGATCCAGATGCTTCTCAAGTTGTGTGTCTATTTAACTCAATTGTCCTCCATTGAGCATTGAAATCCGAATGGATTTTGGCAGAAGAGAATTGTCCCAAAGAAATTAAAATCCTGTAGCCTCCCATAACTATACACGGCTGTGAAAATAATGAAGACCACTTAATCTCAAAAAAACAAAACAAGAAAAGAAAAAGAAAATCATTCTATACTCTTTAGTCATCCATGAGAAAAAGATTAGCAATGTGAGATGAAACTAGAGTTTGTTTAGCACCCACAAAGCTCCCATTTGTCTGTTTATTACATTTTCTACTGTCATTCTGCCAAGTCCAACTGCTCACTGCTACACCTGATTCCCCATGTATTCTTTTCCTTTTATTGAAAGCTACAGAACTTTTCTCTAGGCGGCTGCTAGTGAATCATTTTGAAATCCTTTTTGTTGGAATATAATACATGATCCATATCTTGGACCTCATATAACAGCTTAAACTTTTAGCTGGAGTGGTTTCTTAACAATGTTGTCTAAACCTTTATGACGGAGTGATCATCAGTTCCTAGCTCCAGGATCAGAAGATATGCTATATGCTGACTTTAAGCTCATGGAGAATAGGATAAAATCATAGTCATTTCAGAACTTTATCTCTTCAGCGGAAAGACAGATTTCAGGTGTATACCTCTACCTATACGCAACTCATAGACAGAAAAAGGCTAAATTCAGTTTTGTCAGGCCAAAAATCTTGGCTAGTAACGTCATCATCAAATGACATTCCCGATGCCTGATATACTAATTTTCGATTAAAGGATATGGATTCTGGATTAAACTTGTGAGCATACGGAAGATTAAATTAATCCATAACAATATGGAAGATTGAATGCCAAGAAGCCGCGGCTAATAAGATATTCATTTGCGGTGTTTTCTGCTGACTCCAATTTCAAGTATGCACTTCTGGACAAGGCTATCATTAATAAAGAAATATGTTGTAACTAATCAAACAACTATGAGCAGCTGTTGATGGAAATTTAAGATTGATTTTACCAAAGAATAAATTTAGAAGTTATGTTCTGTTCTGTGTGCTCAGCTTCCATTTTGATCCGTACAAGTGTTTTTCTCCTAGTTGACTAGAAGTTGTACAAAATCATAATGGTGTTCACGTCGCAAAATGCACAGGTCAATAAGTAAAATAATATGGTGTTAAATGCCAGATTCAGGTAACTGGTTTCTTAATGAAATGGAAATAGCAACGTATATCATAGTAAGCAATATCTGCGTAACTAAAGAAGACGATCGCTTGGAGGAAAAGAAATGGGAAAAGGGTCTAGGAAGGAACAGAAAAGATCATGTAACCTCCAATAATGAACTTGCACAAAACCAAAACTAATTGGTATGGCAATTAGAATTATTAGAAGAGCTATTGCACATAGCATGTTAGTATCCATCATCTTGTACCTTGCTGACAACATGGAAACCATTGTTTTTTTTTTTTTTTTTTTGGCTGCTCTAACAAATCCTGCTCATAAGCATCTCTGTTATCATAACTTAAATAGCATTTCAATCTGAAAAATTCCAGTTGAGTGTCATTCTGTTTAAGATATGTAAGGTGCTCCTAATTCTGATAAAATAATGGACAGAAGATCAATCCATATTAAGTCCACTAACAAGTGTTTTGCTCTTGAATTTTAGAGACTTGTTAAAGCCTCATTTACAATTATATCAATTGAACTTTGATATTAATTATGTTGAGGAATCAAGTCCAAATGTACTTCAGACTTTATGAAGAGATCTTTATATGGGTGCTTTGGAGAAGTTGAGATGCTTGCCATATCTTTACAAAGTTCAAGATTAGGAGATTCCAAAACATTAGCTCAAAGTACCATCTCATATATGCGATTCCTCTGGATAAGAAGACGACCCTCTGTTTCTCTTTTCCTTTTGCATGCTCCCGCAAAAGAAGACCCTCTTTTGATGTCTTAGAAAGCTGAGTTATGGGAGGAGGATAGAGTGAGAATCGAGGGCAGACTCGTCAATTCTCCACAATACAGAGGACAACTAAGCGCTTTCCATAAAGCTAAAGGACAACTTACCTTCTGTGTTCCCCACCAATTCCTAAGAAAATAATCCAAGCATTGCATGCTCTCCCAATGTCTCAATGTATAAAGCCTCTACCTCAAGCTTCTAATGAAAAACAAGAAAATGCTCCCCTCACTAACATGGCAACCACCATTCAATATAGACCCACCACCATTTCCTTCTCTAGCTATCTCCAATCCCTTTCTCAAACTCCTCACAGGCTTAGGAAGAGAATGCTGGCTACATGGACCCCTGACCAGGAGCTCAACCAAGTAAGAATGAGGTCTAATGCAGATATGAAGAGGAAACTCCAGTGGTATGACTTGATAGCCCTTGGGGTAGGAGGAATGCTTGGTGTTGGAGTCTTTGTCACCACTGGTCCTGTGGTCCATGAAACTTCTGGCCCTGCAGTTTTCATATCTTACATCATTGCAGGAATATCGGCCCTTCTCTCTTCCTTATGTTACACTGAATTTTCTGTCCAGATTCCTGTTGCTGGTGGTGCCTTCAGTTATCTGAGAGTGACCTTTGGTATCAACTCTTTTGCATTAAAACTCTTCTCCTACGTATTCTTGATGAAATAAGGATTCTAGTTTTTATTCTATAGTCTTTTACTGCACTTAAAAACTTATATGCTATGCTACAGCATGGTCTTTTTTCTTCTGTTCATTGACTGATGCAGTGATATTCTTTTTGCTTTTCCTTTATTGTTCCGTACAGGAGAGTTTATAGGTTATGTTGCTGGGACAAACATACTGATGGAATATGTACTGTCAAATGCTGCTGTGGCAAGAAGTTTCACAGACTATCTTTGCCAAGCTGTGGGGAATAATGATTCCAGCTCATGGAGAATTGAAGTAGATGGACTGGTAGATGGTTACAATGAGTTGGATTTCACTGCTGTTGCTCTTGTTCTGCTTCTCACTGTCTGTCTTTGCCATAGGTTCCATCTGTTACTGCTTTTATCTTATTTGCTTTTCTTTCTCTAGTTCATGTTTGGCTTTGGGATTGCTGTTGCTATTAATATTGGATTGCAGATTGAGTCAGTGGTCAATTGAACAGTTATATCTGTTGGATATTGTTCTTTATTAAATATTGATCCTGTAACTATCACCAGTTTTTAGTTATTTTTAGTTATTGGTCTATGAAGTAATTGAACTGTGAATTTTGGAAGTAACTGATGTCCAATTTTCTTTCTCTTTAAAAAAAAAAAAAAAAATTGGGGATTGCAGCACAAAGGAAAGTTCAATGTTGAACCTGATAATGACAATCTTTCATGTCATGTTCATTGGATTCATTGTAATTGCTGGCTTTAGTAATGGGACTGCCAAGAACTTGATTCAGCCAGGAGGGCTTGCTCCTTTTGGTGTTAAGGGTGTTCTTAATGGAGCAGCCATAGTCTACTTCAGCTACATTGGCTATGACTCAGTTTCAACAATGGCAGAAGAGATTCAAAACCCATCAAAAAGCCTTCCAGTGGGCATTGTAGGTTCTGTGCTCATTGTCTCTGTGCTGTACTGTCTAATGTCCTTGGCCTTATGTGTAATGGTGCCTTACAACATGGTAAGTAGTCAAATTTTAATCTAAAATGGAAAAAGGACTCTTTGTATTCATGAATCAAAATTCAGTGAGGCATTTTTCAACTCATTTACAGATACCAAAAGAAGCATCATTTTCAATGGCTTTCGGAAAGATTGGTTGGGATTGGGCTAGCAATGTTGTTGGGGCCGGAGCAAGCATGGGAATTGTTGCTTCTTTACTTGTTGCCATGTTGGGCCAAGCTAGATACCTTTGTGTCATTGGAAGGGCAAGGCTAGTGCCATCTTGGTTGGCCAAGGTGAATCCTTCTACAGGAACCCCATTGAATGCTACACTCTTCTCAGGCAAGCCTTTCCTTGATTCTGATCCTATCAAAACAACAAAAAGAAAAAAGGAAAAAAGACCTCAAATCCTAATTCTTGATCCAACAGGTAGATGGTTAGAATAGCAATTTCATCTAGTCAATTTGCTAGAAAGAAGATCAGCATAATCAAACTTGTTTTTGGTTTTCTGCTATCAAGCAGAATTTAAATGTCTTACTTTTTAATCCCCAAAGGCTATTGTTGGGAGGGTTTTTTTTTTCTTTTCGACAAAGAGAAGGCAATTGACAGTCGTTTAACCAATTTATGTTGAATTTAACTAATAACTTAAGTTTGGTTTAATCAATCTCAGACCCGAGAAAAGGAAGAGGGTTGGGGTAGGTTGATAACTAGCATAAAACTAATGAAATAAACCTTTATGATATGGGATTTTTTTTTTTTACTCATAATAAGTCGTCCCAATTAAATATGGGATTGAAGCCTGTTCCATGTACCAAAACAAATGTATGGGATCGGATTAAAGCTGAGTTGAGCAGAGTTTAGAAGATGAGTACATGCTTGGCTCTAACAATTATGAATATCCTACGATCGAAAATTGATATTCAATCTTATTCTGTACATCTCAGGTTGAACTTTAATATAAATAAGGTTCCTGCTTCTTACAAAGTTCATTGATTAACGCCAAAACAACGTTTGTTCCGCTAGAATATCTATTTGTTTGCTCATGTTACAGGTCTGTGCACAGCAACAATAGCACTATTCACCGACCTCAGCATAGTTTTTGAAATAATCTCCATCAGCACATTACTGGTTTTCTACCTGGTAGCCAATGCTCTCATTTATCGTAGATATGTTATCATTAGCAACAACCCAGCAACGCATACCCTCTTGTTCCTCTTCCTCTTCTCTTGCAGTGCAATTGGCTTCTCCATTTCATGGAAATTTGAGAAGGAGAGTTGGTGGGGCCTACCATTATTTGGTGTGCTCACGATTTCCATCACAGCTATTTTTCACCACATGGTACCTTCCATTATCCAACCAAATGAACAGTGGTCAGTGCCATTCATGCCATGGCCTGCTGCAATATCAGTGTTCCTTAATGTTTTTCTCTTGACCACACTGAAGATGCTATCTTTCCAAAGATTTGCTATATGGGCATGTTTGATAACTATCTTTTATGTGCTCTATGGTGTTCACTCAACCTATCAGGCTGAAGAGACGGAAGTGGGTGTCGATGAAATGCCACCTCATCAGTACAACAAACTAAGCTACACATCCAAGTGCTATAACCAAAAGTGCTTGCCTTTTTGTTACTTTTTCTCCCCCCCCCCCCCCTTTCTTTTTTTTTTTTTGAAAGGTTCTTCTAAGCCCTCTTTTGTTTTGAGCGCTGTATAATGTAAATTTCATGGAAACCTTATTAGCCAAAAAATGAATTGTCATCATCGTATGGAAGTAAAAAAAAAAAAAAAAAAAAAAGAATCAGAAAAATGGCCAATGAAATATTTAAAAAAAAAACACACACACATTTTTTGGGTAAATCGGAATTAAATCTCTCTCCCTCTCTTTGAACCTTGTCATGATTATTCTAAAGTGGGCTGGAAGTCACCTAAAGTGAGCTCTTTTTTAGGGTGTTTTTCCTTTTTCTTTTCTTTTGTTTTCTTTTTCCCCCCGGAGATCATAACTTAAATTTGTTACACTTTGAGACCAAATAAAGAAAAAAAAAAATTGTTGCACTCATGCTTGACTTTGAAAAGATCAATATATAACAGAATGTTTAAGCCAAAATTTGGCAAATAATTTTCTTGCAAGGAACTTCATTCTGCAACAATTCGCACGACTAAGGCAACTTTTCATTTGTTGGTATAATCGCGCTCTATTTTGGCTTCAATATAGGAATTCTAATAGCAAATAGAGGGTTGTTTCAAACAAATTTGTATTCTGGACGCTTAAAACGAGACCTATAAGCACTGCATTTTTTGGCATTTTGGGATTCTACCCATTGTCATCCTACTGCGACACGCCCAAATCCTTCCCGCAGCATAAAAAAATTGTTCACCTGAGTAATTAAAAATTTAAATATTTATATTCAAAATTTTGAATTTTAATTATAAAAATTACTTCTAAATGGACAAAAAAGAAACCCCATTCATGCTTTGGGGTTGCCACCAAATGCGAGTCAACTCAACTTTTGTATGTTATACTAAATTTATCTCTGTAATTTGGTGAAAGGCAAATTTTGTAAACCAAAACCAAATAAAGCACAGTAACTTACCACAAACATCATTGTGGATGAGAAATTATTGAGCAGACTATTAAGTAGACCCAATTTGCTAAATTATTCATAGAGTGAACCTATCACATATTGGCATATCAGCATAAATCATTTAATTAGATGAGAAAAATGTGTCGTCATTAGTTAATTTGATATGCACAGGCATTAAATCCCATCTATGTATAATGTGGTGGACCTATCTATCTAACAATTTGTATTTGTAGTTACCTAGATCGGACATTGGAATTTTGGAATGGTATTAAGAAAAAAAAAAAAAATCTTTGTAGTTTCTGAGTATCCTTTCTCTGCTATTCCAGAAGGTTATGAACTGTCTTCAGACTACAAGAGTTTGACAACTTTGCCATTGCGAACAATTGTGATGGACAGGCAGTATTTGTGGAGAAATGGATACCAAATCCTAAGTGAAGTCGTTGATGCTCATAATTGGATTGATCTGACTGCAGCTCCATTGTCATGGCTTTAGTCTTGGCCTTTGCCAGTGCAGCCTTAGTCAATTCAGGAGACCCAGATATTCTGAAGGATTTCCTGGTGCCTCCAAAATTTGATCCTAACAACATAACAAGGCAGTACTTCACATTCGCAAACTTCAGACTCCTCGAAAAGGCCAATTTAACAGGAAAAACAGCAGCCCTTGTTAACCAAGGCAACACTGAAGGAATTCCCAGCCCTGGAAGGCCAAGGAATATCTGCTGCAATATTAACACTTCCTCCTTCAGGCATCTGAGCTTCTGATGGTACTAAAAGGGGTGATAGAAGTGGGGCTGATCGACGGAACAAACAAGTTGTTTAAGCAAACTCTCCAGGAATCTGACTAGTTTATCTTCCCAAAAGGTCTTGTTCATTATCAGATAAACACCAACTGCTATTCTTCTGCATCAGCTGTTAGCATGTTTGGGAGTGCCAATGCAGGCACTGTTTCTCTGCCTAAAACTCTCTTTGGAACTGGGATAAGTTCAGAGATACTTGCCAAAGCCTTCGAAGCCGATGGGGACACCATATCCGAGCTTGTAAAAGCCAACGCGTAGCCCGGCCACTCATGTAATACTTCCCCACTTATTTCGTTTGGTTTGTTAATCCAAGGTTTGAACCAGATTACTGCGAATAAGAGCTTAGCAGCTCTACCACAAACCACGGGATTGACAGTCCTGTAATAGTTTCCTTTGGCTACTTTTAAAAATATGCAGCAGACAGCCATGTACAACGAGAGCATTGGTCAACAATCAATTGCTGCATTTATTTGACGGTAACTGAACTAATCAAGTTTGGTAACAAAATTGGCATCTAAGCCATTGCAAACGGGCACCTATTTGCTATTTTGTTTATAATCAAACTTCCAATCATTCTGCTTTGTTTATAATCAAAACTCCAGTTCCAAGTAAAAAGACACCACAGTGAATTACTACCTTAGAAACAAAAGCAACCAAGGTAGCTATGTGATAACTCCCATCTCTGAAACAGAACATTTATCAATTTCTTATTCTAAATTTTCCATTTATTACTCATCTTACACATAGAATAGGCTTTATTAGTCCTATTCTATTAGTTGGTCCTATATGCACTCACAAAATGGTTTATATACCATTTGCTAGTTCCATATTTTTATCAAAAAAATCTGATGAATAAAAGCATGATGTATCATATCTTAAAAAACAAAAATTAAATTTTTAAACAAATATTTTTTAGTTTAATGTATAAATTTTTATTTTTGAGAATTCAAATTTTAAATTCTTAAAAAGAGTAAAAAATTTATAAAAATAAAAAAAATACTCTTACTATCTAATTCAAGATTTAATATGTCTTCTAATATTAAAAAAAAATGTTAATTAAAATTTGTTATTCTAGCAAATAATTAGAATAAACTTGAAAATTAAAAAATAATAATAATAATAACATAACATTGATTATCAAGTCGAAAATACGAATGATTATCAACGAACCATAAGGTCGTAAAAATGTCATCAGGAAATTGCAGCCACGATATAGCTATCATGCCATAACTTTTTTTTTTTATTATTTTTTTCCACAGAAGCTATCACATCGTAACATTGCATTAATAGCCATTAGGCTATAATCCTGCTATCCCGTGATCCAAAATTTGAAAGCTTGTCTTGAATATGTTTTAGGACTTGAATTCTGTTGAATGCCCTGTGAATACTTTGAAACATTTGAACGGTAACTTAACAAAATAAAAAACATAAACGCCATTAAGTAAATTTTTAATTACCGAACCAAAAAAAAAAGAAAAAATCAATTAAACTTTATAGTTTATACCTTGCCCAGAAACGGTGGAAATGGGTGTTGCAGTTCAATTTAAGCATAAGCATATTGTGGAAAAGTCTGAAAAAGTTACTTTTTATGTGCAGAAGGAAATTAAGAAAAAAAAAAAAACAAACAACAACAAAAACAGTCCGGGACAGAATTTAAAAACAAAACAAATAAAAAAGAAAGAAAAAAAATTTGGACAGAAAGGGGCATTTTAGGGAATTCAGAAAATGTGAGACGTAATGTCAAAATGATGCAAAAAATGATCCGGCCGGGATCGGGATTTTGAACCCGACGTGAATCGAACACGCAACCTTCTGATCTGGAGTCAGACGCGCTACCATTGCGCCACGGATCCGGATTGAGTAGGCTATTCAAACAAGTTTTATATAAATATAAATAAATTGAAGCTTAATTATGGACCCCTTAATCAGGGGAGCCGCCATGTCACCAACCTTTTGTTTTTCTTCGAAACAAAGAGCCTACAGACCGTCTAACTTTCGCACGTTCTTGCTCCAGAGTCTGAGAGCAAATCGTGAGTTGCTGTGGCATAACTGCTCTTGAGCTGAGCAACTTGAATGAGCTAGAAGAGAGCTCAAGAAGACGACTTTAAGATCTCCCGTTATACACTAACGTACCTTACCGTCACCTATTACTTAGATAGTGATATAAGATATAGTTTAACACATGTATAATATCTAGTTAATCGAGATTAATTGTTAAGATAGCAGCTTGTAGCAGGAGTGTTTCTCCTCTAGTCTTCCAGCTTTGATAAAGTCATACGGGAAAAGCGAACAAGCTTCAATTGAACATGAAAATATCTGCAGAACGCAGAAAAGCCTGACATTTAAACAAACTTGGTAACTTAGATATCCCACAAAAACTGAACACGGTGAAACCAAAACTTGGGGTTTCAAGCTGTTGACTTCCGAACACGGAGCTCGCTGAGAATGCCACTGCCAGATTTCAGCCTTTTCCTCCTCAATCTCTCTGCTATGGCAAATGCCAACTCCAGTGACTGGGATGCATTAAGCCTAGGATCACAATGCGTGTGGTAGCGGGAATTCAAGTCATCAAAAGTCACGGTTTTTGACCCTCCAATGCATTCTGTTACATTCTGCCCGGTCATCTCTAGGTGGACTCCTCCAGGGTAGCTACCTTCTTGGTCATGAACATCAAAGAATGCCCTCAACTCAGCCTGAGACATTAGTAAGCCATTTACTGTTAGCAATTCATGTCGCGAACACAATTTGGACATTTAAGTCAGTTGAGTTCTCACCCTGATTGAATCAAATGGCCGTGTCTTTAGGCCACATGGAGCCTTAATTGTGTTACCATGCATGGGGTCATTGACCCAGGTTACTATAAGCCCAGCCTGACGTACAGCTCTAATCAAGTGAGGTAGTTTTACCCGCAAGTTATCTGCTCCCATTCTAGTAATTATCGTCAGTCTCCCAGGCCGGTTGTGAGGGTTGAGAATTTCACATAACTTCACAAGCTCTGCTGGATCCATCTTGTCACTCACCTGAAAGTCAGACATATAGGGACCGAGAATAAAAATGTATGATTTAAAGTTGAATTCTTCTATCTCACTAACAATCAAATTAAGCTTTTTCATCCAAGCTTAACTTGCTTAATATTACTTTCTCATGGGCCTGATGCATGGCAGGTTGTTGCCAAAGCATAGCATATTTTTTGAGTTTGTTCTTAGAGGCTGGGTGGCTGTTTACCTTTATGCCAAGAGGATTGGATACACCCCGGAGAAACTCAACATGTGCTCCATCCAACTGCCGGGTCCTCTCACCAACCCAAAGCATATGAGCAGAACAGTCATAATAGAGGCCAGTCGTTGAATCCTCTCTGGTCAAGGCCTGCTCGTATGGCAGATGAAGGCATTCATGGGAAGTCCAAAACTCAGTTGTGTTCATCAAAGGATGATCAAGGGTTAAACCAGCAGCAGCCATAAACCCCAGAGCATCATCCACTCGCCGTGCAAGTTCCGTGTACCTGTCACGCAGCAAGGATTCATTCAGGAATTTAAGTTATGTCCATTGATACAAATTCATACACAGAACAGAACAGCAAAAAATAATTTATTTGGCTGGCACAAAGAATAGTGTGCCAATTACATTTATTATGCCACAAGTGAAAGATGATTGGCCCATCAGATTCCCAGCTTGATGAAAGTCCCCGACTCTCCTAAAGTAAGGACTATTACCATTCAAATCATGAACCAGCAGTCTGATCTGTATCATTCATCTCCCAAAACACAAGGTATGACTTATATCATGCAAAGCATCTGTTGTGGTGCTGGATTACTGTTTAAAACTCATTCCTTGAGGGACATGGTAGTTATGCAGGTCCCAAAATCTTTGGAGTTGGTGCACAAAAAACAAATCTAGAAATGCAGGTGAAGTTGAGACTTGAGAGGGACAGAAAATTATGATTTTCAAAGAAGAAAAGTCCAAGAAATAATTAAAATTACCTATCTCCTTGCTCACTATGTTGCACAAAGTCAAGATTCCATTGTGAAACCCTTTGCATGGCTGCGTAGCCACCAGTAGCAAAAGCTCTAAGAAGATTCAAAGTGCCAACAGATTGTAGGTATGCTCTGATCAATCTCTGAGGATCAGGTATTCTAGATTTCTCATCAAATGCATCACCATTAACATTGTCCCCTCGATAACTTGGAAGCTTCACACCATCTTTAGTCTCAAACGATTCTGACCTAGGTTTTGCAAATTGGCCTGCCATCCTTCCAACCTTCCATCATGGTATTAAGCAATTGAAAAGTTCACTTTGAATTATTTCTATCAAAGGGTATATAAAGAGACAAAAACAACAACAACAACAAAACCTTAATTCTAAATTTAGTTGGGATCAACTACATAAATATTTTCTTGTCACTACATTCTATTATAAGGATATCATTGTAGCAACCGTTCACTCTGAGGAGGGAAACCAGATTTCAAGCCTCAAAGGAAAACTAATTAGCATAAACCCTGCTGAATTTCAAAGAACAAGCAATTATCTTCGATGACATCCAGTAAAACTCTTTCTAATCACACAACAACCAAAGTTCAAGGGTGTTTCAGTGCATGAAACTCCCACCGTGGGGATCTGAAAAAGGGTAAGATGTTCGCGCCCTTGCCCATAGCAAAACCCGAAACTCTTAAGGAGCAAAATGGACGGAAGACAACTAGGCATCCAATAGGTAAACTTCACACGATCAAAATACTCCATCAATAAGAGAACAGGAAAAAACAATACTTTCGGGTGCGAATTTCAGAGCAAAAAAAGGGCAAAACCAAACGCAAGAACACAACATCCGACCACCTAAAAAGCCACCCGATTCTCAAAAAACCAAGAAAGTTGTCTAATTTAAATCTATTTCTATGTCTATACAAGTACAGAACAGAAAAGATGGGACCTTGATGACGGGCATTTGGGCGCCGAAAGTAAGAACAACCCCCATCTGAAGCAAAACCCGGAAAGTATCTCTAATGTTGTTGGCGTTAAACTCTTTAAAACTCTCAGCACAATCCCCACCCTGAAGAAGAAACGCATTTCCCACGGCTGCGTTCGCAATTCTCTCCTCCAGCTTCCTGGCCTCTCCGGCGAACACAATTGGGGGGAAATCCGAGAGCGTCTGGAGCACCGATTCAAGTTCTGTCGGGTCCGGGTATTCGGGGAGCTGGTGGGCCCGCTTGGACTTCCAGCTGTCCACGGCCCAGTTGGGAGCGGTCGTATTGGAAGAGGAGGTGGAGACGGAGGCAATAATGGTAGGTTTGGGCCTCTTGGTAGTGGCGGGGAAGGTAAAGACCTGAGATTTGAGAGGGAAGAAAGCGGCGGCGGTACGGGAAATCGAAGGTTTTGTGGCGGTGGGAGTGGCGGAGCCCGAGAGAGCCATTTTGTGCTGAGTGACTGCAACCAAAAAGTGGTGGCGACTCCATGCAAGTAAGTGGCCAATGTAAAATGGAGCAACTTTCCGCTCGTCATTTGCCACAGCGACGCCGTACAGAACTAAAACGACGTCACTAAGGTTGAGCCCTCCTTGCTACGATGCCGTTTTTCAATATGCTTCACAACGAAGGCCTGAATTAAATAAGGAGAGCATGAGTTGTGCTCGTATCTGAAAAATGTCGGAAAAAAGTACTGAAAAAGAAATACAATTTTCAAATGAATGGAAAAGATAAACAATTTTAAGAATTTCCCCTCTCGTTCGCGGAATTGAAAAAAGGGGAAATTATTTTTCCATCCTGGACTTATAGAATGACCATTTACCCATATGAATTCTTCTTATTAATATCCATTAATTTTAGTATAAAAATAAATTTAAAATTATAGAACATATTATTTTTTTATTAAAAATTCAAATAAAATAATATTATTTATTTTTCTTTTCTTTACCCTTTCTCAAACGCAGAGATAATAAAAAGCTCTGATGAACAGTCTTCAAAAAATAGTCATCCTGAACACTCGCCATTCCACACCAACAATAATATAGCTCCGATGAAACACTCGGACAGGATGATTGGTGCACGAGCCAACGAAGATGAATTAGACATGAATTCTATGCTCTTACAAAGAATGATTGACTTAAGATAACAATCAATGAATAAATAAGGTACAGCCTCTTCTGGAGTACGGCACTGCACGGTGTCATAACAAGGTTGGATACTTTGCATCAAGGAAGTCCCTCAGAGTGCGTGCGGCCTTCTGGCCTCCCATTAGCTCGGCTAGCTTCTCTATGGGAAGTAGGGCAAGTTCTGCCAAGCTTTTGCACCCGTTCATTATGGCCCTGTAGTTGGAATCTGTTACTCCGGGGAGTCGTCTCAGGAATTCCACAGCAGATGTATTGTAATTCTCAGCTCTGTAAAAGACGAAAAAATATACCCGTTATTAAATCCCGAGTGACAAACTGAAATGATAGCAGAGTAACCTGTCTGTTCTGTACGCTTAAGATTTCACTGGCATTGTCTGTAACATGGATGCTGCTCAAGTTTTCAGAACTTTTTGAGACCAAATCAATGAAAACTTTTAACACCCAAGAAGCCGGAAGTCTCATGTTATTCAGTTGGACTCATGAATTGCGTTCCTCTTTCAATTTGAACATACACTACAAATTTATAGCAAGTATTAACTGACAGAACTCCAGTTAAAAAAGCCATGATCCCAGATATTAATCAGAGTCAGCTATATAAATCTTTTCCCGCTATTCCATTGTATTGTGAACCAAATTGGTTGTCAAGTGGAGTTATTCCAAATCCTTCATAATCAATGACTCCCACATCACTGATGGTCTCCCTCTTCCTCTCCACTCCCTCTTCCAAGTCTGACCTAATAGCTACCGGCTATATCCAGCAAATCTTTAGAGTGCCAATTTCAGAAATAGAAATCAAGAAAGCAGAGCGTACCTCACATCATTTTCAATAATACCATCCTCTGAAGGCACACCCACTCTGATTGCCTTGACCTCATCTGGTTCATCCTGATTTGCCTTCAGCAAAGTAAATATTTCAGCAGTGGAGTGCAAACTGCGAGACCAGATGATTCGCAGCCGAGGAAAATGCAGTACAAGCAGTGACAGCTTGGATATGATACTATTTGGTGTGACATCATCTCCAATATCACTCGCAGACTGCAAATTCAAATCCAATTATCCAGACTTGGAAAGCAACTGGCACAGAAACACTTAAATTCTTTGGATTTAACTCAGCTTACCTGAAAAGAAAAACTTTTGTCTTGCGAAAACTCGATCAGAAGAACAGGTATTCTGTAATAACGTACCATCATTTCCACCTGGTGGTAAAGGCGTCCTGATGTAAAGCTCATAAAAAGATCTTGAATACTCTTCCTCTCTACACATATTAATGGTGAGAGGATATAGTCCCCAACTTCTAGGGTCACTGGTATTATGCGCATTCCCTTCTGGTGGAGAACATTGGGAAGGCTACTCATGAATTCTCTCATGTCTACTATGACCTGCATGTCCTTTTCAACCTCCTTTCTTCCACCAGCCTTCCTGGTTACAGAGTTTTGGGAACTTGAAGCTTGTGGCTCTATGGAAGAATTTAATCCCAGGCAATATCCATTCTGATCCAACACAAAGCATAACAACATGGTGAATTCCATCACAATTTAAACAGATCAAAAGAAAAAGTGCATTCAATAGCTATTTGCATTTAAAGGTATAGCTATAACATATTCCAAAGAGGCAAAGGCAAAAAAACACAAATGAATCAATGGCAAATCAGTTCCCAGAAGATTTTCTGGTGGGAAAGCTAACAATAGACATACCTGATCAACTGGAATCATCATCATTGATTTCTGCCTGATCAAAGATTCAAATGCTCCATTCTCCTTGCGTATGCTTGCCTCAAACTTTTGGACTTCAGTAGAATCTTCATAGAAAAGGAAATAGACTTTCAACTTTCTTGAGGGATTTTCAGCGTTGTAGACTTCGATTTCCCTGACAAATCTCATATCAGGATGATAAACAATAATTAAGGAGGGCTTCAGTACATCAAGTATAGGCTGATCACTATCAAGATTATAAAAGTGAACTGGTGACATCTGCTTGGCACTTCCATGCTCGATGGGGTCAGTCTCCTGAGCATAAACATCTGCAGGAGCTTGAATGATTTCAATTGTGTGTCTTCCTTCATTTTGCACACCACAATTGTTGAGATTATCAGTTGTTTCCACTTCAACATTGCTAACATCATCCTTGCTTGTGGATTTCTGAGCTATCGCCTGGCCCCTTTTCTTATGTCCTTTTCCACTTCCTTTTCGAGGCTCCTTGCCAATAGCATGAGGATGCTGTTCATCTCCAACAACAGAATCCTTTTTATACTGGTTCCTTATCTCTGATGCTGCTGCCTTCAGGGCATCATGTTCCTGCTTGTTCGTGCTGCAAGCTTCTGTGTTCTGTACAGTCTTTACAGGAGCAACTCCATCAAGAACCCCAATTCCTTTGGATTCCTTTGGTTTTGACTTCTTTTTCTGAGGTTCTTGAAAGCCATGCAGCTCCACTTTGCTCAACAAGTACTTCTCCCATTCATCTCGCAAGACCTTTGCAAAGCATACAGAGTGAACTGGTTACATCTAATGTTTTACCACCAACCGCAATACCAAGCAGGGACTATGCTTACAAATGTTTACCATCAGCTTATAGCACAAAAGTGCTATGATCTTCTACATGCTAGCTTAGTTCTCATTTTACATTCATATGACTAGAGCTCAACTTTGAAACGAAAGAGCAACTAGAGCCTTTGGACCACCATTGAAATCTATTTGCAGCTCTAGAGAAATCAAATAGGAAATTCCCTTCAAAACTGAGAAGCAAAATGGAATGTGGCACTACAAGCTGCAACTAGCTTTGCCAAGCCACAGCAGTTGGTCTTGAATGGGGCATCAGCCCATGCTCAAGCCTAAAAAAAAAAAGCTAAGAACCAAGTGACCAGAGAGAGAAAGAGAGCTTAGACAACCTTTTGGGGGCCATTCATGATGTAATCTTCAAGCTGCATGCATGAGCGTTCATCTTTACACGCCACAAGGACAACACTACTATCAACTACTTTGCTTTCAACCAGATCTTCTTCCCTCGACAAGGCCTGTTTTTGTCTGTCTTCCTCTATCTCCTCAAGTATCTCCTGCAAGAACATTATCTCAGCTAAATGGAAAGTCCCAACAAAAACAGATTAACAGCCAGTGACAGAACCTGAATGCATAAGGACAGTGGAACTCACTCACACGTAACACCTTCCACTTTGGTGCTTCCTCCAGAATCTCTTCCAATACGACCCCGCGACTCGTACTTGAGGATGAAGCACCATCAGCTGCTAGGTTAGCATGTAAACAAGAAGAGTTCAAATGCATGCCATGGAGGAACTTGTCTTTCTCTGTGTGAGTGTGCACGTGCACATGTGAGATAGCGATAAAGACACCTCACCTTCCATCTCATTAGCATCGCCCTTCTTTAATTTCCTCTTTCTGCCAACTGTGCTCTTCTGTCCATTTAGTTTCATCTCATTTGCAATTGCCAAACGATATACACGCTTCTTTGCCAAATCAAATATCTTATAGCTGGACTCGGCAAATACCCACACAGAACGAAAACTCTCAGACACCCTAAGCGTGTCCAAATACTTCAAATAGCTCACCGCATCATACCTATCCAGACAGCATATCCAACTCAGTACATAAATTCACAAGCAACCCAAAGAACATCATGAACCCAGTACAATAATTGTTCCAGCATTTTCTTCAATAAATGATCAAATGAAACATTTGATGAACCAGTTTGAAGAATATTTCTCTTTCTATTCTCTTGATCTCATAAAAATGATGTTCACAGTCCATGACGTTCTCACACCATGAGAACCCCCATATTCAAGAAAAAAGAAATCTTAATTTAAAAAAAAAAAAATCAACACAACAAAATAAATGCATATATCTCTATGAACCATGCTTGTGAACTCAAAAAAGAAACCACATTACCTGACAAGATAATCCAACAACTTCCTCAATGTCTTCAAATCTGAAACAAGTTGTTTGGTCTTCTTCCCCAAGGTGTGCCAAATGGGATCCAATTGCCTCCTCACAATCTCATCAAACGACTTGAACAGCCCATTCTCCACCGTCAGATCCTCCACATCAACCTTATTAGTCTTCCTCATTTCCTTCAAGCAAGCGTCCATGACCTCCACAATCGCCTTCTGTATCCCCACCATGTACTTGCTCATCGGCACCCTCACGTCCACCACCTCCGGCGGGTCCCGCTCCAACTCCTCCGACACATAAACCTGAAACCTCGGCCAAAGGTGCAATCTTTTTATGTACAAAGCCTTCATTATCCTCTCCGTCTTTGCAAAACCCGCCACCATCACGTGCGGCTTGTCGGTGAAGGCCCGGATATAAACAGACTTGCTTAGTGATTTGATAATCCGAACGATGAAAGCCTCGGTCGACGTGTCGGAGAGAGAGTGGGCGTTGAGTAAGAGCAAGCCGGCGAGGGAGGAGACGGGGAGCTTGCTGGTGAGGAGGTCGACGATGAGGATTCTTGGGGTAATGAAGCATATTTGGCCGGAGGAGTACAGGGAGAGGCGGTGGTGGGCGGGGAGATCGGCGGTGATTTCGCTGATTTGGTGGCGGCGGTCGTCGTGGTGGTGAATTTGGGATTTGAGAGAAGGAGAGGGGGAGAGGAGGAGGAGCGTGCCATGAGAATGGTGGTGGAGGAGGAGTACGGAGGAGAGGAGTTTCGAGAGGGATAGGCCGGAGGCGAGGATCACTAGTCCGCCGGCCGGGTCTTCCAGGAGGTCTGTGATTATCTGTTCGTGGAATCGGACCATTGTTTGAGAGTGGCCAGGTTGTGGGTCCGCGGTGGTGGTCGTGATGGCGTGAGGTTTGGTTTATAGGCGGAGAAGCGGAAGGCAGGCAGCCGAGTTATTTGAATTATTTTTTCAAATTTATAAAAATTACAGATCCAATTTTAAATTCAAAATAATTTTCATCTTGCAAGTGACTTTGTCATTTTGTGTTTTTCGACATTTATCCGTTTTGTGTGTGTGTGTGTGTGTGTGTGTGTGTGTGTGTTTTTTTTTCCCTCAAATTTATCTTTCCCCCCTTAAATGTGAAAGAAAAAATAAAGTGTTCATTGATCAAAACTAAAAACTAAGGGTATAAACGAACCATTATGCTTACTAAAAATTCAATAACTCTATTCTCGCACTCATTCCATAAAATTCAATGGTAAATATAATCTAAGTCAATTGATACTTAAATTTCGTTCTACAGATTTAGTAAAGTCTCGAATTATACACATACAAGGGTAAGTTTTATGTGCATGCATTGTGAATTAAGTCTAACCGATCTTTTTAATGAACGAATGGGGGTATCAAATTTAAATCGAGCATGACTTTAAGATAAGAAAAAATTACCAGAGAGTTAAAGCTAGGCCGAGCTTGATTTTAGTACACTCTCGTTGGTTCTGGGTCAAAAATATGAACATGTTAAAATCTGGCTTGAGTAGAATCGTTTGCGCACCTATACCAGCAGCAAGTTTATTTCAATGTTGGCGAAACAACGATGTAATGAAGTAGAAAAAAGAATGCCAACATCGAGTCATACACGATTGAGACAACAAAAGCCAAACCAACCAAAAACGGGTTGTATACACCAGCAAGTATGATTTTCTTTCAATCCGATGTCAAGTTAGTAAGACTTGTCTCAATTCTTCTGAATGTCAAAGGGACGGGCTTTTCCAGAACAGTCACGTTGATGTTGTTCCAGATGTCTGACCTGGTGGGAAGCAATGAAATTTTTTCTGCAATGTGCATGTCTTCAGGAAGAACAGAGCCAAAGACAGTGTATGCATTTTTCCATTCTTGATGGCTGGCCAGGCTGATGAAGAATTCCGGACCTGAACCAACCCATGCAACCGAACCCCTTCTTATAATTGGGCATACTTCTGTTGGAATTTTCTTGAATGTTATTCCTTGAGCTTCCAGGGTTCCTTGAATCAATGCAAAAGGTGGGCCGAAAGGCGCCTGTGAGAGCAATTCGCGTAAAAGAATCTCGGGGTTATGAAATACTTACAGAAAAATGTCCACATGCCAAACAAAGATGTTGATACATGTAAGGATAAATCTGTCATACTAAGTGTAATGGCCAAGTAGAAACTAACAAGAAGAGACATACCGTACAGATAAAACCTGAATTTTCTACTAAAACCAGAGAAGTCAAAAGTTGAATGAAGATAGACAAAGCCTTACGTTTTTTATATGGTTTCCTTCTGAGTCCCAAGATTGACCTCGGCTCTCTGCACGATAGAATTGGCAACCAGCACAATGGTGCAGCGTTAACAACTCAAGAATATAGGCTACAGAATGTGGAGCACAGTCTGGGAAAAGCTGCAGCAAGCCATCTTCCATTTAGATACTAGGAGCTAAAGAGTGACCAGAAGAAACAGATAAAGCTTATATATGATCTAAGTTACTTTTCCAAACATTTACTGCTAGGAATGAGTAAATGAACAGACTCTTGAGGAAATAAAATGTGCTTATACAACATCAAAGCAATAGACCTCCAAGCTTGGAGGCTAGGAGGCCAACATGATTGGCATATGGTACGAATAGCAAAACAATGACAATGATTTCTCAAGTAAACAAGTAGTCTATCCCTTCTCCACACAGAACAATTTCAAAACAAAATTTAACAACAGAATCCCCACCAAAAAAGAAAAAAATGAAAGGCATAATGAATTAGCACTTAATGATCAGCCACAGTTTTCATTCTCTAAACCAATTAACCATATAGGTAAACTCCAGACCAAATACTTGCAGCACAAAATTATACCATTTGCACCCTGACTAATCAATGATCAAAAAGGGACAGTTTGCAGATCAACTACATGACTGGAGTTGGAGACTACCAACACGTTAAAATGCCTTCGGATCATGGACCTGCCAAAAATATGAGCACTTACTTTTATATGGAGTGTGCCATATTCTGTTTGCAAGCCTACAATGCCCTGGCAGAAGCAGTGCAAGTATAAATGTTAATAAAACAGTGAGAAAAGCAGCTACATTCAGAGAGCATAGATATAAATATTAACAGAACAGAGGGTAATAGCATGCAATAATAATAATTTTGAAAGATCAGCTATAAAACTTCATCAATATTACCCTTTCACCTTTTAATATCTACAGCAGAAACTTTGTCCTCTATCGAAAGAAGACCATGGGTGAATTGCCACTATTATTTCATTCCAACATGTGCTTTTAACTCAAAAAAAACCGTAGAAAGACAAAAGGCATCCAGTTGATTGCTTGAAATGTTAACTGAGTCCTGCACTATTTATTTATATCTATAGAACACAAAAGGAAGCCAAACAAACTTTTATACCTCTCCTTTTCCAAAAATTAGCCCAGATGTCCAAATAACAGGATCCCCAGCTTCCTGCCGTTGAGGGGCCAACTTATCTTTTTGCTTCTTCAACCAACACTGGAAAAACAAAACAAGTCAAAGAAACAAGATTATAAATTTCCCAATGAACATGCAGCCTTGCATTTGAACACATCCAAAGAGGAACAAACACCCCATCAGATAAGTCTCATAAAGCTCATGACACCAGACATCCGCTAGTCACCCGTTACCAAGCACCAAACAGATTTTTTGCACTTCATGATATGGCGTGTTTTAAATTTCAACTTCACCACTTAGTCAAAAAAATGGCTTCAAAAATAATATGTTTGATCACACACTAGACGTCATTTGCTCACGAACTCTTGGTAAATTAAGATCATTCCCCGAGCAAGTAAGTGACTTAGTGAGTTGAACAAGTTCTGATCGTGCAGCGCCAAAGATCTCGTCTTTTACATCGCAGCCACAACGGCAATCCTGACTTGTCCAATATAACGTTAAAATTGAACACTTGAGCAACCAATTGCAGCAGCCGATCAGAATTCAGAAACAACAAACTCACAGTATCCGGGCTCAATCAAAGTCAACAAAGCAAAGCACAAAAAAATTCAATCTTACCTCCCCAAATTTCGAGCCGCAAGCCTCTTTATTCCCACAGAACACCCAAGAATCACACAAGCAAGGCCCATCATTGCCAGTACACATAGCTTTGCACGCCTCACAACACTCCCTAGAAGAATTGAACTTGAAATCCGATCCCCACTTCACCGCTGGGCCCCACAGCTCCAGTTCCTCAATCCCTCCGCAACACTCACCATCGCCATCAGCCTCTGAGCTGCTCTCCGTCAAAACCAAAGACTCAAAGCCAGAGAAGTGGGGATTGAGCACTATGGAGAGAACTGTGTAGACCAGAAGACAGGAGAAAAAACCCACACAAGTGAGCGTGATTGGAGCAAAACGGGAGGCTTCCCAATCATTTTGCCTGCGACCCATTTGAGATATTGGAACGAAGAGTGAAACCCAGAAGGGAATTTGAGTGATTTGGATTGAGGAGAGAGAGAGGGACAAAGACAGATTTGAAGTTTTGGGCTTAGCGTTGACTGAGACAGGAGCCGAGGAGCATGTGAATCCGGAAGAGTTGTCATAGTGATTTGTAATAACGTTTAATTATTTTACTTGTTTATCTAAAAGGAGAGAAACTGTAAAGGGTCGGTGGAGCTGTCTGAACTACGAGGTAATTTAGACCTGTATTTCGCTTCTAGAGAAGTTGGCAAGGTCAGGAAAGCGCAGAAAAAGCTAAAACGGCGCCGCATCTATGAATTGGTTCAGCTCCAATAGAAGAGAAAGAAAAAATAAAAAATAAAAAAAATTATTATATATATATATATATTCCCTCTCTAATAAACGAGTAGGAGAGGATAGTGCACTGTAATTTTGTTAAAAAAAAAAAAAGTATTAATTCTATACTGGATTGAGTTACTATACTAAACTCAAGAACATTAATTGAAATATTTAAAGTGGATTGGGATTTATAAAATAATGCATATATTTTATAATGAACATTTAATATTATTTTCTGATAAAAGTATCTTATTATTTTCATAATTATTATTAAATAAAGTTTCAATATTTACAATTAATTGATAAGCTGTAAAATTACAAATCAACAAACTAACTTATATTTGATTTCCCAACACTCTATTTAAAACGAATTTGAATTAACACCAATATCAACAGACATTGTTCAAGGGATTGGACCATCAATATCTTACAGAAACATGCACTCACTCTGCATCGCATTAAGGCAGGCAAGAAATCCCAATTGGTTTATAATAAATGGTGAGTTCCCATCTTCAAGAGAGCAAAGATGCATGACTGAAAAATTAATCGCTCCCTCATCCTCATCGCTAACATCTAGCATGTTCATTAATGTTCCTCGTGTTCAAATGTACCGTATAATTGTTTGCAACGCAGCCATTTCCTTAGAGACGATGACATGTAGCCTCCTAGAACGAATTGCAAGAATTGATTTTTAATATGACAATGTACAGATCATTTCCATTCCCTTTTCTTTTAATGATGACAAATGGTAACATAGCCATTTCTTTGAATATGCAAAAATTAAGTATACTTCAATTTAATTCTCTTCATTATATATATATATATACACACACACACTTTATTTAATTATTTTGTTTAAAATCTCTTATAAAAAATAAATTAACATTAGAATTAAATTAATTTTTTTAAGAACTGAACTCTATTAAAATTTTAAATTTAGTTGAAGAGTCTATAGACTATTAATGATGGCATATTCCTAATGGTAATTGTGGTTTAGTATATAATTTAGGAAGATTAAATTATTACATCTTTAAAACTTCAAGTTCTAATTTTAGAAAGAATTATGAAAATTATGAAATGGTAAGAGTTATTTGTCTAAATAAAATTCTTAATAAAAAAAAAAGCTCGATTTATCACAATCACCTAAGTTATTGCACAGGGAAAAGGAAAAACAAATTCAAGATGGGAGTTGGTTTAGGTAGGCCGGCCTTTTTAGGGTTAGTGGCTTGGCTCGGCGGTCGTGGGGTTTGAAAACGACATCGTTTCAGGTAATGCTAGACGTTTTACCTTCCACGGCCATCACAACCAACCACCAAGAGGTCCGAACCCACCATAATTGCCTCCGTCTCCACCGCCTCCTCATTAAACGCCACCGCTCCCAACTGGGCCGTGGTTGGACAGCTGGGACGAGTTTATAGGAACCTTGCTCAATTTAGAAAAGTTAAAGGAGCGTCCTGAAGCTGAGTCCTCAGATGGGACAACACCTTCTTATTATTATTATTATTATTCTTTGTGTGTGTGTGTGTGTGTGTGTGTGTGTGTGTGTGTGTACTTCAGGAACACATGCAACATGCACCATTACATCTTATTCACGCCTGAGTACGCGGCAGCCATTAACATCTCGTGAAAGGCAACAAATAGCTTGTCCATTGTTGAACAACAAAAACCAATAGGTATGTTAAAATTCGAACAATATTTGTTTTTTTTTATAAATATATATATGAATTATATGGTTTTTTTAAAATAAAAAATTAAACGCAATATCCAATTAATTTCATAATGTTAGTCTGTGATGGGTTCCATTTTGACATCTTTCATTCTATATTAATCGAGATTTTAATTTTAGTTTAACAATAAATTTAAAATTAAAATTAAAATTTTTAATTTTAAATTAAATTTAAATAATTCAAGGAATTGAATTTAATAGTTTTTTTTTTTCTTGTTAATGCAATTCTCCAATTCATGAGCCAAAGGCCAACAACTACTGTTAATATTTTTATAAAACTGGAAAGATGCTGTTGAGTCTGATAACAGGAGCAGGGCACATTTGCATTCTGAAGCTGGAGTCCGTTTGAGGTATTGATGTGTAAATAACAGAGGAAGTCTTGCATTTAGATTCAACATACACAACCATTTTTCTAACTTGTCTTGATAACTACCAACTAAGTACCCATTATTCAAGTCGAGTGATAATGTTTCCGAAAGAATGGTCACGGAGATGGAGTTCATTGGCCTCGCCATCCGATTACCTGAAAGATGGTCCATTTCTGACGAGTTAAACGTGAAGTTACAATATATATATATATATAGAAAAAATCATTTTAATTGTGTAGTTTATTATAAAATAATTGTCTTAATAATTTTTTTAAAAATTTTTTTTTAAAAGAAGTGAAGTTGCGACATGTCAATTTCCCATTTCAGAATTCTTTGATTTAACCCCACTCATTAAGTTCGATGAAGTACAGCAGTACTTGTAGGTCAGATTCCCCAATAGCTTGCTGAACTCAAGCAACCAAAACCAATGACATTTAACTACCCCGCTAGCATGATGTTGCCAAAGAACCACAAGGGCACCATAGAATTGTTGGCATCATGCTTCAAACTGCATGCCCAACAGCCAAAGTTGAGCAACAAAACAATACAATGTACGCTTCAGAATGTTATGAGAAGCACAAAACATATGGCTCTGGAAACAAAAAGTGGTGTGTAAACCTTCAAGTAGAAAAATCAAGTTCAAAATCGGAAACCCTTAAAAGATTTACTAGCAGTGCTTCACTTATTGCAAGATCCAATTCCGATTCTCCATATGCTGAACACAACCCTTAAAAGAAACCTCGTATTGACACATTCATACAATAAAAGACTGTAGAATTGCATATTAGATGAAAAAGTACATTTAGAAGAGCAAGTTGTTCACCTGGCTGCTGATAGTATTGATGGTATTAATGGAGTTGCATCAGCAGCTTCTTCTCCTTGACCAAAACGTTGGAGTGGATTTGAAAAATCAAACTGCAGACTACCTTCAACAGCTAAGCCCTCTAATGTCTTCACAACAGTGGACATGGAAGGTCTCTTGGTAAAGTCACTCCGCAAACACCACGCAACAGTTCTCATCATCTCTACAGCTTCTGTCCCATGTAACTGCATATCCTCACTTTGTCTGTCAACTATATCCAGGAGCTGATTTTCTTCTGCCTTTCTCCTAAAAATGTTCAACAAGTGCATGTCTTCTTCGGTTTGAGACTGATCAAATATTCTCCTCCCACACAATATCTCCAAGACCACTATGCCAAAGCTATAGACATCAACCTTTTCCGTAACAACTGAACTCAACCACTCAGGAGCCATGTAACCCGGTGTTCCTCTCATTGTTGTCACAAACTTGCTTTGCTCCCTATCTATCAACTTTGACAACCCGAAATCTGAAACTTTTGCATTGAAGCTTTCATCCAGAAGAACGTTTTGGGGTTTGATATCCAAATGAACAATCTTTTGTCTGCATTCTTCATGGAGATATGCAAGTCCCTTTGCTATGCCAAGAATGATCTTTTTTCTAGTTTGCCAATTGAGTGCAGGCTCTCGGTTTCTACAAAATAACCAAGTATCCAAAGATCCTTTGCTCATGTACTCATAAACAAGCAACCTGCTGGATTTTTCAGCACAGTATCCGATCAATCTTACTAAATTTAGATGATGGATGCTGCCGATTGTCTCAATTTCAGCTAAAAACGACTTCTTGACTTGCTTGAAACCATCCAAGTGCTTCACTGCCACTTTGACGCCACCACTTAATGTTCCTAAAAACACTGATCCAAATCCTCCCTGTCCAAGCTTGCAGCTGAAGTCCTCTGTTGAAGCCTTTAAGTCTTCATAAGAGAATCTAGTAGGCATTCCTGGTATGTGATCCAGATGATCCTCCTCCACTTCCTGGTAACCATTCTGCTTTCTGCGAAAGTAACAGGCAACTATTACTAGAAACAAGTTGAAGGCAGCTGCAAGTGGTACAACTATTAACCAGACTGCCTTATTTATATTTCTTTTCTTTTTTCCAATTGGAGGTGGATTCTGCACTTTGAGAAACACAGAGCTTTGGTAGCCTGAAAAGTTTGTACCTAGTCTCGTATCATAGATGAGTGAAAAGACTTCAGGAAGTAAGGAACAATTTCCACTCAAGGGATGGAACCATGATACAAATATGGCTGCTTTGCAAGAGCAATTTTGCAAACATACTTGCTTGCAACTTTCCTTATCTGTATCCTTGATATCAACATTAGAACTGAAATAATAAGCATCCTCAAGCTCAAGGAAGCTATGATAGTGAGATAATTCACAAGCAAGAGGCATAGTAGCATAACATCCTTCACTCGGTTGCTGATTATTGAATCTTCTAAAATAGATCCTCTCACCAGTACTTGTTTCGGGATAACTACATTGTCCATCCCAACATATACCATACTTTCCACAAACTGTTGGATAAATACACTTACCTCGATCTGTGGTCAATAGATCTGCTGCCTCCTTCCAAAATGATCCTGTCCACTGGTGAACCTTGAAGTGGCCATCAATCTCCAACTTCATGAACCCAGGTGAGGAAGAGGTAGGAAGCATGAACCCATCAAAGGTGTCATTCCTGTGCTGAGTATAACATCCTTGTACACATGGAAAATCCATGGATTGGTAATACACCTGAGAGGGATCGGAATCCATATAAGCAACTACACCTTGGCCCTTAACTTCAAGTGAAAACAAGCTTGCTGTCAGCTTCAGCCCTGATGTCAGCATTTGTCCAGGAACCAAGGAGTTTGTGGGATGCTGAAATGATTGCCAAACAGGATGGTTTTCTTCATCAAATAGTACGAGATTCCCTTGATCAGTCAAGTTCAATCCTGAAACTGATTTGCCAGATGTGTTTGTGGACCAAACAAAACTACCATCATGATCTGCCAAGATCAAATCACCTTCATGATTGAGTTGCAGGATTGCATTGACTTTGACAGGTTTACCTTGATTTGCAGACCAAACCAATTTGGTGTAAGCTGCAAATCGCCGTATGTTACGTTGGGCGAGATGGAGATGCCAAAAAGACATCTTGTACCATTGAATGTTTCATTTCCAGTGCAATGGAAGCCGCATACAAAAGATGTGCCGAGGCTTTCTCTGTAAAGAACGACTCTCAATCTGCTCAAGTAACCTATGTGGGCCTCGTAGTTGGCAGTTCCATTCAACAAGATGTTTAAAGGGAAATTAATCCATGAAGTAGAGAGGTTGGCAACTGCAGGTGCAGAGAACTGAATTGGCAAGGCATTGAATGAGAGTGAACAAGAGACGATCAAATAAAAAGTTAGGTGTACAAGGAGGTGACACGGACTCCACTCATAGCCCATTGCTCCTGTTTGGTTAAACAAAACAAAGAAAATTGGAACTTGGTTTAACAAAATTAAGGCACCACTTCTGAAGAAAAGCAAAGAAAAAGTTATGTTTCTTTTTTCCTTTTTGACAGATCAAAGGTAGTGAATCTGTGTAAAGCAAAAGGAAAATGGCTTAACTCCACAAAATAGTTGACCAACAGAAGTCAAGGTCAGGGAGTTTCTTTGACCTGAAAAGAGGCAGAGGATGCATGGAGAAAGCTGATGGCTACGCATAGAAGAGACACTTTCTTTGACCTGCCAGATCATGGATGGTTTGAACTGAAGTTGAAGCAGACTTTAGGTAAGGAGTTTTTCCGGACTGGGGAGCAAGGGGTCTTTCTACTGAGGCTTCTTCAGCTCGTCTAATTTGGAACCGTGCAAAGGAATATGGTAAGGCCAGGGAGTGTCAGCAAGAAGGGGCCAAGCAAGTAGTAGGGGAAAAAACTCTCGTGGGATGGTCATTCCCTCAACACGGACGGGTAAAATCAAATTCAAATGGGGTTGCCAATGGGAATCTCGGACAAGCATGAGTGACGGGGTGTAGTGAGAGGCCACCTGGGAAGATGGTTAGACGATTTCTTAAGAAGAGTAGGGTTTTGCTCTGCCTCTCTGGCTGAACCGTGGGGCCTCCTTTTAGATTTGTAATATGTACCAGAAGCATGATATCTAGAAGGGGATGTAACTGTTTAGTTCGAGTGTTTCACCCTCTTACGAAAAACAACCAAAGAAAAAAAAAAAAAAAGGGAAAGAAGAAAATTTTGAGGACTAGAACACTGGAATTATTTTCTCTGGAAACAAACTTACTTTAGAGTGATTAAAGGTTTACAAAATTGTTGCAACGAGTGTATGAGTCGGTTCCTTGGGGAAGTAAACAAGGGAATGCCAATCCTAAATTTTTGGACACAGAGGTAAAAGGCATGAATACCTCTGTGTCATGTGATACTGGATGTCCTTTTGTTATGTGAACAACTAGCAGAGCATTTTTAACCGATGAACAATGGGGTAAGTTGATCATTAGTTCATGTATGAAAGATATTTTCTTGTCCTACTAACAGATTTGTTTTCTTTTGTTTTTTTTTTTTTTTTTTGGATGAAATATATGAAGTGAGGGACCGAATTGAGAATTCATTTCTGCTTGGATTCCTAATTTAAGGAAATTTAAAATTTTTTTGCTAGGTTTGCTTTTGTTCTGGATTCCAATATCAAGGAAGCCTAATGGTCTTGTTTAGCCCGTTTTTTCAGTTTAATATTAATCGAGACGAACGTTTTAATTCAGTCAAAAGCTGTATTAGGTAATGAGCCACACAAATTGAAGAATTGGAGTTTGGATTCGATGTGTTTGGTGCCGATAACATACTTCGATATGTTCGAAAGAATTGGAACGAAAGGGTTTCCAACATAACCAAAGAAGGGTGAAATGCCAGTGTAAAACTCTAAGGGCAACATATCCAGTAGACATAAATTGGTCTAGAGCCACACGACGAATACAAAGCTTTCATCATCCCCCGTTAGCAATACATCCAAAATTATTCATTTGCTCAGTTAGAGCCAATACTACATAATCCATTTCCATGGAATTTAAAGAAGACACCCAAAATAAAGGTCCAACTCCGTCATGGCGTCGTGATACCTACAAGAAAAAATTGTCCAAGAAATGATCAGTACATTGGTGTGTGCGCGTGACCATTACCCAAATACCCAAAATTGAAGTTAATGCGAGACAGAGAGAGAGGGAGCGAGAAGAGGAGCTGAGATCGAGAGTGCTTACTTCCACACTTGAAGTGACGAGGAACCCTTCTGCCACAACCTTCAATGAGCCTAACGGCACGGTTGACGTTAATGAGTGCGGCCAGCTTTGGGGTGATAACGGAGCAGACACACTCAATGTGGGTTACCCGAGCCCGCTGGCAACAAGCTGGCGATGGCAGCTTCCCGTAGATCACTGGCTTGCACGCATTAACCGCAAGCCTCCTCTCCTCCTTGCACTGTGCTGCACTGGGTGCTGCTGCTGCACTGCTCATAACAGCTAGTAGCACCACTAGAACAAAGCAGCCCCATGGCCTGATCGGCTTCATTTTCCCCCTCTCTGTTATTCTTGGTTTTTTGCAGACAATGGCAGGTATCGAAGCACATTTATAGTGGAGTCTTGAGCAGTTCGGTCGAATGCGGGGTGGCTTTCTTTGACTTTTGGTGCATGTGATGCTTTGGAAATGGGAATATTGCCGTGTTGCCACGCATGATATATTTTTTGATTTTTTATATAAAAATAATACATCAATATTTATTTTTTAAAAAATATAATATTTTAATATTATCAAATTTCAAAAAATTATATTTAATTTTAATATTAATAAATTTAAAATTTTGTTATTATATTTTAAACATTTAATCTTATTTATTATATTAAAATAAGTGCCAGTATAAAAATTTAAGTTTAAATTAAAATAAATATTATATTATATTATATTATTAATTAAACTATAACCTTCCTTACGGGACGTTAAAATTTTTTGTTTTGAATATGATTAAAATATCGTACGGATCACCTACGACGCTAAAGTTTTGATCTTTTCAATGAACTTCAGCATAACACCCTCGATTAGAGATACCCCTTACCATTTTCATAAGAATCCATCTATACTTTTAATCGTAGTATTTTCAGTAGGTGAACTAGAGATTTTGCTATGAGTTAATAGTATTAGTTAGCCATCTCCACAAATTGAAGGTCTTTCACATTTCCATCGAAGTCAATTACGAGAAAAAACAAAACCAAATTTCACTCTTTTTTTTTTTTTGGGGCTCTAATAAAGTAATTAACGAAAGTTTCCCAAAGATGGCTCAAAATGTACAGCTTCAAATCTTTATCAATTTTATTTTAATGGAAAAAACTATTTAGGATTCCCATTTCGTTTATAACAAATAAATGGAGTGGATGGGCAATGGCCCCCCCTTCGTATGTTGACTTAAAACTGTGATTGGTCTCCTGGTTCTCTTAAATAATAGATATTGTATCGACTTCTAGTCTTAAAATAAAAGGTTTTTTTTTTAAAAAGAAGTTTTTAATTATTTCAATTAATTTGAATATAATTAGAGGCAGGTAGCTTGGGAACGCTCGCCGTGAGTGAGGTCAGAGATAATGTGAAACGTAGAAAAACAAAAATAATAAATAAATGAATAAAAAGTTGTCAAATGGATGATTTGCTTTGTTTTGGTCTCGGTACATTTTACGACATCGGTCTAATTTACAGTACCAAAATAATCGCGGATCATGTGACTCGACCAGGGCAACGTTGTCTTTGTCTGCCATTAGTCCTACTCCACGACGGGAATTAGGCAAGAACACATTTGCTTCAACGTTACGGAAAATTTTTGAACTTGACAAAGTGCTAGGAATCCCGCAGCCTGTTGGCGTAGTTAGGTGGATGGGTTGAAAACTGTGTGCACAGACAATTTGCAGTGGTTAACCATAATAGGAAATGGAAAACTGTCAACACCGATGGTGAAAATCTCAATGGTCAGGATGTTCCAACAGGCTCTTTAGCTTGTTTAGATTCTTTTTATTGTAATTTCCACGTACTTCGACAATCTTTGAACGATTACATTCGGTAAATAAAGGCCTTGACTTTGAATTGCCGAAGCACTGTCGTGCTTGGTGGGCAACGGGCATATGGATTTTGGTGGATCTTCGTCTTTCCTTCCATGGATTTACCTTCCTTGATTTGACTAGGAAGTCATCCACTGGTAAGATGGGGTCCCATGTGATGGATTTCCAACTCCCTCTAGAAAGGTTTATGTTTGTTGAGCACTAGACTGAACAGGTGAATGAGGTTGGCCCACAAAGCAACCGGCGTTTCTTTGGCGTTGCTGCCCGATTCCCTGTTCTTATCGAGTAGTGGCCACGGCAAATAGAGAGACAGAGAGAGAGAGAGAGATAGGAAAGAGTCGCAATTTTTAACATTAATTTGATCGAAGATGTTCCAATTCTTATAAGCAAGATGTGAAGTTGCAATACGTCAATTTACCAATTCAGATTTCTTTGATTTAACGCCACCCATTTAAGTTCAATGGAGTCCACCAGCTTGATGTTGCTAAAGCACCGCATAGGCAGAATAGAATAGTTGGTATCAAGTTTCAAATTGCATGCCTAATAGCCAGAGCTAAGCCACACAACAATACAATCTATGGTTCTGTAAACAAAAATTGGCGTGTAAACGTTCAAGTTAAAAATCAAAGTTCAAAATCTGAAAACCATCAAAATAAAGATTTACTAGCAGTGCTTCGATCATTGGAAGATCCAATTCTCCGTATGCTGCAGTCAACCTGTTTTTAGCACCGGTGCGGGCTTCAACATCCTATGGTACACTGCACAATGTAGACATGTGAAAACTTGTATTTCAACACTCAATATTGCAGAAATCCTGAAATCACAGAAAGTCGTGCCTAGACATTGGGGCCAATGTCACCACTGACATCGATCTCATCTTCCAAATCATCTTCCAGATCATCAGAGGTCCCAGCAAAAGCTCGCTCACCAGATCTTGCACCTTCCCCAAGCATCTTTGCCTCATGTACTATGCGTGTTATTTCTTCAATGGTTTGAGATGGTTGATGACCTTGTGATTCCGCAAAGTTTGTTTTCTCAATTTCACTGATTTCCTTTGGCAAGTTTTTTAGGAACCAAGGATGCTGCTTAATCTCTGGAATGGTGATCCTCTGAGAAGGATAGGAAAAGTATTATAGCACGTGAACTAACAAACGATTTAATCATGTAGGATTACAGGACTAGCAACAAAAAATAAAAGGAACATGAATGCCAGTTGTTATCGTTTGGATTTTCTTTCTTTAATTTTTCTTAGGCTATGCAGGTGTCTTAAGGCTTTCACGCTATGAAGTCTTACACAGTCTCAACCTTTATTTTCACAAAGATAATATTTTTGCAACTTGAACCCGTGACCACATGGTCACAATGAAATAATCTTACCATTATACTAAAACTCGTCCCATATTATCTTAGGCTATATAGAAAATTTTAATTCATCAATAACTGAAATCTGAAGAGTGTAGAATCGATCAGCAATCAATGCTCAAATTACTCAAACACAAACTTTTCCACAAGTGTATGGAATCAAACGGCTCGTCTCATTTTGACACAAAGTGGTAATATTTCTTAAATGCTTTATTAAACTAGAAAATAGCTTTTGATCCTTCGTGGAAAATGGTTAAGAATAGGAACAAACTGAGAACAAAATGCGCAGCCTTTATGGAAAGTGTGTTACCTTGTCAGGATTGGCAACAAAAATATGATAAAGGAGGTGCTTGCAATCTCCAGAGATGCGAACATAATCGGGGATAGAGTACTGAGCACTCATTATTCTCTGGAAAAGTCAGCAAATGGTTAAGTTTTGTCATCATAATCTAAGCAAGAAAGGAGGGGAGGGGAGAGGAGGGGAAAAACTTACACCAATGGTCTTACGGAAATTTCTAGGATCATCAGGATCCTCAAATGGGTACGAACCAACCAACATCACATACAGTGTCACACCACATGACCAAACATCTGCAATCTAAAATCAGCCAAACTATGGTAAGAGGATCTCATCAGTCTTTCTTCATAGACAAACTATATAAAACTTTATTTGTAGTCATGAAATTTGGACTCATAGACTTGTAACATTTATCAAGTTTCTTTTCAGTGAAATTAAAAGCCAAAAGTCTTTCCAGGGTGCTTTTAAACACTAGATCATGCTCCCAAAACTCCCAACGAAAGATCTTGTTTGGATATTGTGACCTTAGGCATACTGGATGATTTTCAAGAAAGTAAATAAATAAATAAATAAATAAATATATATATATATATATATATATATATAGTGCTGCATTATGATGACCAGTGAGATCTCTGTTCCTGTAACCCGATCCTAATATGAGATGCAGGAAGTAACACTCTATCAAGGTAAGCACAGAACTATTGCAAGAGGAAATGTTTCTAGTGATAACTGAGAATCTAAGATGAGAAGGGAGATCTCTATCATGGAAATTAAGATAACAGTTTTCAGATAGATGATGATCTAAACAGATGTACCTAAGATGTGAAATTTTCAAATCATGAGCATTGCTGAGCTCAAAGAGAGATTTATTTAAAGATATACCCTTTAACAAAGGCTTAAGATTCTAGTGTTACGATTCCTGACTGAATGGCCACTATTGAAAGTCACTGAGCAACTAAAGTTACTTTTTGTTCAATATAAAACCAGCTCCTGAGCAAAGAAGGAGGAGGTCACAGGAGACATCAGTGAGTTCTAGAAGATCCATCATCAATCTACCCCAGGGATCAGGAAGCAATCCAAGTAGCTAATAGACCTTTGTGTATTAATCAATATCTGATGGACATTGTAAAAAAAAAAAAAATCTGCTGTATCTCTTTGATGATCCAAGTACTCTTCTTTTTGCATGCTTGGACTTAAAAGAAACCAAGGTACACATACTGACCCAGAAACTGAACTACTTTAGGCATGATCTGGGGCATTTTAGCAGTCTGACTAATTATAGAAAATTTCATTACCTTGCCATCATATGCCTTCCGAGACAGAACTTCAGGAGCAATATATGCTGGTGTTCCCACTGTTGATTTTGGTTGTGAGTGCAATAGACCAGACTGTGTATAAAGTACAAAATGTTAAATTCAAAACTTAAAGTAGCACAGAAGGGAATGGCTAACATTTGGAGAAACAACAACCTTTGAGTACCCGAAGTCACATATTTTAAGACGTGGGGTAGGGCTTCCATCCAAAAGGGTGTTTTCAAGTTTCAGATCCCTGTGGCAAATTTCCTGGAATAAAAGAATACACGATACAACAAAAGAGCCTGTTGACAAAAAAATTAAAAACCAGAAACTCAGATTATCATACCATAGAATGACAGCAGCTGACTCCGGATATGAGCTGCTGAAAGAAAAATCTTGCCTGTAGCAAAAGGAATGTTCCAAGAAATAAGCAAGCACCATGCAGACAAGAATGTTGCACTTGCATCAGACAGGAAGATAAATCAGAAAAAATTTCAACTAATAATATCAGCATTAACAACCTCATCTTCACTAAATCGGCCAGCACTGCATATCCTTCCAAAGAGTTCACCACCAGCTGCATATTCCATGACAATTGCCAAGTCTGTTGGAGTCAACACAACCTGCAGGGAGAAAAATGACATTAGAATGCAAAATCAAATGTAGAAGATGTTGTGCCACATTAGGATCCAGGTCCCAACAAACTTAAAGATTAGAACTACCTAACTTTTAAGTAGAGGAAATTTCTTGGAAGTTAATACGAAGGGCATAAGCCATATGAACAAAATCAACAGCTTACCTCCTTGAACCTGACAATATTTGGATGCCTTAAAGACCTGTGATTGATGATTTCTCTAAGAACTTTTTCATCAATCTGAAATCAAAAACAGTCACACAATGCACCTTATTTGGGAGAAATATTATTGAAGTCCAATCTACAAAGGAAATTGTGTTTAGTAAGAATATGAGTCGACTATTGCCAAGAGGAAAAGGTGACAAATACCTAGCAAAAAAGACAAAAAAAAAGTGACAAATAAATGCAACACCGGGTTCACAGTCAAATATACCTTGCCTAGAAAACATACAAGTCCCAACCAAATCCATACAATGGGAATGAAATAAAAAGTGTTCAGTGAGCGTACTCAAGTCACAATAAACAAGTTAATGACTAAACTATAGAATAATTTGGAGAACCTAATTCAGACAAATGATTAAAAGAAAAGATTTTTTCCTTGGCGGATCATGAGCTCATGGTTAGAATTTACATGAAAATCAGGTTCTAAAATTAGAAGTACAGGGTTGGCATGGCTTGCTTACCATCTAGACTTTAAGAACACAATGCACTTACGTTAAGCATGAGATGGCTTTCGATATCAATGTACATAGCTAACGAGTAACGAGAGATCAAAAGCCAATCAGAATCAAATGGAAATCGGAAACAGAACAAATGTCAACTGTGAAATAAATCAAATTGAATAATCAACGCATGAAGCTTTTCTAGACATCAAACCATCCAAAAACTAAAGTAGAGGAAAAAGAAACAAAGAGCAACTTGAACACTTCCAGAACACCATTGAAAGCTTTGAATGAAAGAAAAAAATTTACCTTTTCCCCTCTTTCTATGTATTTGATTGCAACAAGCTCCTTTGTTTTCTTATCCCTCACCAATTTTGCCACCCCAAAATTCCCTGAACCAAGCTCCTTAATTGGCTCATACCTCTCCTCCATCAAGCCCACCCAGCAACTAAATCACCAACTATGGAATGAAAATGAAAGGGAACAAAAACGAGGGTCCCCAAACTAGAAAGACCCAGATGAGAAAAGTGGAGAAAAACAAGAAATGAAAGTCACAAAGAAAGATAGACTCAACAAAAAAATTAAAAAACTAAACAAATAAAAGAAAACCCCAGATAATAACCAAAATATAAAGACTTTTTAAAAGCAAGAAGCCCCACGAAATCCCACCACTCCCAACCAAAAACTCTGATGATTTCAAGCTCCAAACCAAAAACCAAAAGGAGGGATGTCAAGCCCTTCCCTTTTGGTTGCATAAGCAATTCACAATATCTTAATCTACCAATGTTCAACGGACCGTAGAGATGGACAGAGTGGTCAACTTCTATAATATTAATTACTTAACCAAACCAGCTGTTAATAAAACGACCAGACTAGTTAAGCATGCTTAGGATTGGACAGGCCAGGTCCAATCAGAGAAATAAGAATTCGTAAAGAAAAGGACTTTTGCATAGTCGTACACGCGGAGTTGCTTATGTTTATGTTTCTACTTTCAGTAGGAGACTGGTGATCACTGTTACATTTACGAGAAAGCAGCCCGCAAAGATGACAACGGGATGCCCCGTGGATCCACCTTATCTAATAGATTAATGGTGGGGATGCTTTTTTCTTTTTCTTCTTTTTCTTTAATCAAATTATTATGAATAATAATTTTTGCTTCAAGTACGTAACAAAGCGTTATTGAATTTAAATTTTTTAATAATTTATTACAAATCCAAAGTGATTTTATTGTAATGACTATGTCATATATTTACTCATCATAAAAAAGAACCAATTTTTTTAAAAAATAAATAAAGAAGAAAATTTAATGTAGTTAACATCATCTTCGTCTAGAACTCTATGGACCTTTACCCTTCTTTTATTTTATTTTATTTTATTTATTTAAAAAAAAAAGATTTAAACCACTTAATTTCACCAAAGTTTCATCGTAATCATAATAGATCACCCAAGTTCGGATTGGTAAGTGGTGGCCCAAGGCTAGTCAATGCCTAACTTAAAGGACTCTTTAAAACCTTATCTCTTAATTAGGAATGACAATAATTTAATTTTTCTAAGTTTTTTTTTTTTTTGGTATTATAAAATTTTAAAATTAATAAATTTAATTGAATTCTTACACGTGTGAGAAGTTACTTCCTCAATCAAAAGAAGTTGACGCCAAAATAAGTGAGGCAGCAAGCTTTTTTGGCAGAATTCGACTTTGTGATGAAGTACAAGCCGGGCAAGGTCAATTTGGTGGCTGACGCACTAAGTAGGAAGGCCGAACTAGCTGCCATCACAAGTCCAAGTTTCCCTTTGGTGGAACAAGTAAAAGAGGGATTGGAGCATGATCCACAAGCCAAGAGTTTGAAGGAATTGGCAAGTAATGGGAAGACACGCCGATTTTGGCTTGAAGATGGATTACTCACCACCAAAGGCAATAGAGTTTATGTGCCAAAGTGGCAAGGATTGAGGAAGGCGATTATCAAAGAATGTCATGACTCCAAATGGGCAGGACATACGGGGATACGACGTACGTTGGCACTTGTAGAGCGAGCTTATTACTGGCCACAAATGCGAGACGACATTGAGCTCTACTTAAAAACGTGCTTGGTATGCCAACAAGACAAGGTGGAGCAACACCAACAGCCAGGATTGCTAGAGCCCCTACCTATTCCGGAGAAACCATGGGAGAGTATTTTGATGGATTTCATCATATGTCTACCGAAGTCGGATGGATGTGCCAACATCATGGTGGTGGTAGACCGATTCAGCAAGTACGGTGTGTTCATCCCTGTACCCGCAAAGTTTACAGCTGAAGATGCAGCACGCCTATTTTTCAAGAATGTGGTGAAATACTGGGGCATCCCGAAGACAATTGTCAGCGATAGAGACACTCGCTTCACCGGGAGATTTTGGCTGGAGTTGTTCAAGTTAATGGGATCCGAACTCAACTTCTCCACAAGCTTTCATCCCCAAACTGATGGCCAAACGGAGAGGGTTAATGCCTTGTTGGAGCTGTTCTTAAGGCATTACGTAAGCACCAACCAAAGTGATTGGACTAGGTTGCTCGACATAGCCCAATTCTCATACAACCTACAAAAAGGCGAGTCAACGGAAGCTAGTCCGTTCGAGGTTGCTACGGGACTACAACCAATGACTCCACACACTTTGGCGGTTGGCTACAAAGGGCCTAGTCCTGCTGCATTCAAGTTTGCCAAGGGCTGGCATGAAAAGTCCGACATGACCCGGGCACACTTAGCCAAGGCAGCTAAGAGAATGAAGAAATGGGCCGATACCAAGAGAAGACACTTGGAGTTTGAGGAAGGAGATTTGGTGATGGTGAAACTCCTTCCCCATCAAAGCCGAAGGTTTGCTAAGGTGCACAAGGGTCTAGTAAGGTGTTACGAGGGACCCTTCCCATTGGAGAAAAGGATTGGCAAACTAGCTTACCGATTAACTTTGCCATCACACCTCGAAATGCATCCGGTATTTCACGTAAGCTTGTTAAAGCCTTACCATTCCGATAAGGAGGAGCCAAGCCGGGGCGAATCCAAGAGGGCACCTACTGCCATAACAACCACGCCAGAACGTGACGTGGAAGACATATTGGCACATCGCGTCATTCCAAGGAGAGGCATCCATCCAAGTTATGTCGAGTACTTTGTTAAATGGAAGGGGTTGCCGGACAGCGAAGCAAGTTGGGAACACGAGCTTACCTTGTGGAACAACGCTGATGTGATCGAGGCATATAAGAGGGATGCGACGAGGGCGTCGCTAGATTGAGTGGGGGAGAATGTCACGTGCCACGTGATATTGCCCGTCGAAGAGACTTATTCCAGCCACCACTCTTAATTCCAGAATTTTGTAGAATTCTCTAGAAGCTTGTAGATAACTCCCTTATCCTCTAGGAAGACGTAAAGTTGGATAGAGCACACTTATCTTCTTGGAAGATGTAAAGTTAGATAGAATACTCTAGAAGGTGAATAGGGACCATTATATCAAATAGATCCTAGTCATCCGTTGAAGGGGTGGATGTCTATATATAGTCTTAGGGAATTTATTTGTAAGATATCCAAGCAATATACTATTCTCCAAGTTCTCCACATCGTTTATCTTCTTTGTGTGCGTCTTTCTATCTTCCGCTAGCAATATCGTAGCTCTTGCAATAGGCTGAACTAGCATTCGAGTTAGACGAATTGCT
>CM034056.1:2671132-2714980 GCA_019804595.1 Bruguiera parviflora
CTGTGCTCTCAATCGAGCTGTGTAGGCCTCAAAATTCCATCTCGACTTGGAGTGTTATACAAAATTATTAATTATTTCATGAGTTAATATTCATGATTAAAGTAATCTTTTTAAGGTTTAAAAGAAATCATTCATTTCCTTTTTTTTTTTTTTTTTATAAATTAGTTTTAAAATTTTAAATTTGAGATTTTCACTTTGAAGAGATGATTTTAATATTAATAAAAAAAATTTATTTTGAGATAATTATGATGATCCAAATAAGAGTGAATTTGGTCTTATACTTTAAGAGATTTTTTTCAATATGATTATAATTTTTTTGTGCATTTTCATGCTAATTCCAAATCTTTTGAATTTGTCGCAATTCGATATTTTTTCTGGACAAAAATTATTATATATGTTAAGTAAATATGCCAACAAAAAAATATACGACGAAATACTTTCCAAATATTCAACCCACCAGAAGCTCTTTTTCTCTTTTTTTTTTTTTTTTTTCTCCCAAATAAAATTGTAGGGACGGTGAAAGAAGATGATGGCGATGATGAGAAAGATGTGGGGGAGGAGGAAACTAAGAAATATTCCAATGCATAGTTGTATTTTTTGGTATATAAATACTTAATGTTTATAATTATTTTTGTCTAAAAAATATTAAATTGCGACTAATTTAAAAGATTTAGCATTGAGATGAAAATACAAAAAATTTTGAAATTACAATGAAAAAAGTTGAATGTTAATGTTGGGCCAAGTCCAATTATTCGACTTCCCAATGATAATGTGGCAATTTCTTGTGCTCGACTAACAACGCATTTTTTTTTTCTTTCCTTTTTCTTTTTTTTATCTATTACAAGATTTAATGGGTTGTTCAATATAATAATAAAAGTAATTCTTCTTTTCACGAGTTTAAAATTTAAAATTTTAAAAATAATAATTTAAAATTGTAATTATTGAATCATCTTTTAAAAAATAAATTATTTAATATGGGCAACAGGCAAAGCACCCGTGGGTGTTAAGTGAATTCAGCTTTTTTTTTTTTTTAAATGAAATGATAATTAATAACGTTTTTTCGATATCATTTTCATAAATCTAGAATTAAATTGCGTCTATACTTTTTTTACGAAAAAAGTTAGATATTAGGGAGCAAATTAAGAGTGACCAAAAGTATAAAATAATTATATTATATTATATTATATAAAGAAATAAGATTAAATATAAAAAATATTTATTATTCTTTTTTTATATTTCTTATGTTATTCAATAAATATTATTGCAGTGTCACATATTTTTTTATCGAAACAAAAATCACATCTACGCCTTGAGATGAAAGAATTTAAGGAGAGATAAGACTCACTTGTGTGGCCCAATTCCTATAAAACATATGATAGACCCAAAAAAATGAAAAAAAAAAAAAAAAAGCTATTATTGCAGTAAGTTGGCTCCTTGCAACTCTCCTCTTAATGTCAAATGTTGATAGGAACCAAACTGTCTCAAGACGGTCCAAACCCAAATCACTTACAATTTGAATCCACAAACAACCGAACACTTGGGACCATCTTCAACCCAGGATGTGTCATTTTGAAGAATATCAATTAGGTGGGGTAGGGATTCTGATTGAAGCAATAATCATCCTTTAACTATTATCTTTCTCAATTATTAAAAAAAAAAAAAAAACTTATTATCTTTCTCTATTCTGTGGCAGCTGGATTCTCCACAACTAATTAATAGTGGTTAAACGACTGATTATTATCAATAAGATAATTGGAGTAGGTGCCATCAAGATCTGTTCTTTAGCTATGGTAAAGTTAATTTGATGTTTTGAGTAACCTGGAGATCAGATAATTTCCCCCCACTCGAGAATGACAGTAGCTGACTCTAAATCTGAGCTGCTGAAAGAAAAATCTTGCCTGTAACAAAAGGAATTTAACAAGACATACGCAAGCAAGCACCAAGCAGACAACAATGAAGGTAGCCTGGACGTGCCTCACACTGAAAGACAAATCACTCAACATGTCAACAAGTACGCGCCAGCCTGCCTAATCTTTGCAAAGAGTTGCAAAGTTTTCAAGATGTGTTCAGTGTGTTTGACAATTGGGAGGAGAAAACAAAAAAAAAAAGAGGAAATGATGTGTTCAGAGAGGAAAACACCGTGCGGACTGAGGAAATTGCCTCGGTCTAAACGCGGAATTCACTCACCATAAATAAATAAATAAATATATATATATAATTTAACTTTTTTTGTTTTGACAAAATTACTCGAAGCGCATGAAAATTAATTAAAATACAGAAAAATATAATAAAAAGTACATAAAAGATGTAAAAACATGAAATATTATCTATGTTACAAATTTTATTGGTTCTTGTGCACATTATGTTTAAAATGCATTTAATTAATTTTCACGTATTATTTAAGGCAAGCCTTGTTTCGGACTTACTCTGGGCACCTGGGTCCCGGTAGTGGGACTCAGGTTAGACCACTTAAATCTGACAAACGGTCTAAATCAAAAGGAGGGAGGTGAGGAGACTTCCCTCCGGGTGCGTAAACAATTCACAACTATCAATTCTGCCAATTGTCGCGGAAGAATAGCTGAGAAAGTTCAAGATTGGTCGGGACAGAAAAAATGGATTTGACTAAAAGTTCACGTTTGTGGATGCTAGAGTTGGTACCATCCCTGCTACAAGGCATCTTTTTCTTAATTTATCTGGGACCAAAAGAATATTCCATGGCATTGAATTGTTTTAATTTGACTTGCATGGTATATGTTCCCCCCCCCCCTTTTGAATTATTACACTGTACCGTGTTCTTTTTGGTTCTGAGAATCTCCTATAAGCTAAAAAAAAAAATTAAAAACTCGAAAGGTCCAAAATGGCAGGTCATTTTGACTCTTTCGTTTATTTCATTGGATTCAACGAGCAAGTTGCAACATTTTCCATGCACGAAACTCGAAAGGAAAGGCATCTGGAATAATTCTCTGAATCTTCTCCGCCGAACCTTTAAGGAGAAAGAAAAAAAAAAGGAAATTGGAAAAGACCAATTGAAAGGATTATACGAATCCAATTTATAAATGCTGGTATGAAACAAAGTCAACGAGGAAGGGAGGATTACACGAATCCGCCATAAAATTGGAAACAATTGAAAGGATTTGTGAATGAGTGGTATCCCTGTCTTCATGGGCGGACCCGCAAGGAGGGGAGGCAATTACGTATTTATTCCTGTAACTTTTCAAAAGTTCCCTTCTTTCCTTGTTATTGAATGAAATGTGTGATCTTTGTGATATTTATAATAATATTTGTTTTATTATTTCCATATTTAGCATCCGTTGGTGTTGCCAAAGCCTACCAATCCACGAACAACTTAAAACACACACACACACACACACACACACACACACACATATATATAGATAGATAGATAGATAATCAATTCAGTTTAGTAAGGATTAAGACGTGCAAAATAATGGTCAGAGAGGTTGGGGGATAACATGATTTAATCATATTTAAAATTAGAAATAATAATATACTACCAACAATTTACACAAATTTAAAATATAAATTATACCTAGAAAAATTTAAGTTTAAAATTGTATATGCAACTTATAATCTTAAGTTTATTTTTATTATTAGATTAATTATAAGTAATTTGAAAATCACTAATGTTTTTTTAGTTCATTAGAACATTGATTAGAGTGGCAATACTTCCCACGTGCTTGATAAATCTTCTCTCGTTTAAACACCAGCAAGTGCTAAAAAAAAAAAAAAAGCAAAAATCAGCACCCGAAAACAATAACACGCAAATTGAAAAAGAGCCTTGCCGCCTTGCCGCAACTGCCTTGCCGCCCTCATCCGCCAGCTACTTATAAACTACCCCTACGAAACTAGACATCAGCGATACTCACGGGGAGGTGCGGAAGCGATTACTTTCAGACCGTGCTTCGATGGCATCGGACCAGGTCTCACTTTGTGTGGAACCGTCGTCGGACCAGGTCTCACATCTGCTACGACGCACCATGCCGGAATGGGTTCGCTTTTAGGGGGGCAAATTATAAAAGTCCGACGAGTTGTCACTAAGACTTGCAGATTAGGATTTGATGTTTATGATAATTACGTCACTGTAATTTAGCAAAATGGGTAATAATCACACGGATTTAACCGTCGTTCGGTTCTTTCTTCTGCCAGACAGTGTTGCACAACCTAATTTGTTACCCGGTCGAGGTGGGATAATGGCGAGAAGCCCCACGCACCTAGTCGGAATTCGAATTTTTTGCATGGCATCAATTAGAAAAAAAAAAAAAAATTGTTTCGTTTTGTGTGCAATTCAGTATTTAATAACAGGGTGATTAATTAATTAATTAATGATTCAAACAGAAAACATAAAAAATAAAAAAACACATAGAAAAGAATATGATTGGCCGTTCGACCCTTATAAATATAGCTACTGACTTATAATATTCTTGTCGCGGAAGCTTCTCTCTCTCTCTCTCTCTGTCTCTCCTGGCTTGGGGGTCGGTGAGTCTTTTTTCCCTGGCCATCTTTCTTCTTCTTCTTCTTCTTCTTCTTCTTCTCTCTCTGTGTTTTAAGTAGTGGGGTAAGGCTCTTGAATCACGTTTGTTTTTTTTTTTTTAGGTGGGTGTTTTTTTGGTTTGTTTTATGCAACTTCTCTTTTTTTAAAATTTTATTTTGTTTTGTTTTTTTGTTTTGTTTTTCCCACTTCTTCCCTGTTTGGTTCATGAGAAACTAGGGAGATTTGGAGCTTAAATTTTTGAAATTGTCTATTATTTGGTTGTTTTTGAGATGATTTATTTTATTTTATTTTTCTTTGAAGATTCAGTCTTTGGAATGGTTTTCGTAAGATTTACGTTACACAAAAGATGAAGTGAATCAATTGCGTGGAATGTGCACTTTTGGCTCTGTTTGATTGAAGATATCTTAACAGAATAATTGATTGATTAAATTTCTCTTCTTTCTTTTTCTTGGTTATGAGTATGAAGATTTAGAATCTGGGTTTAGCTTAATTTCTGAAGATACGTGCAAAGATCGAATCTTTCCTGATTTCTGATCATCTTTCGGAGTTATTTTCACATTATTGCTGATTCGGTTCAATGTTTGGGGATCCTTGTGAATGTGGCGGCTTTTATAATTTTGCAAGGTTGAGAAGATGGTTCTGGTAATGAATTGTAGTCAGTGACGCTGACGCAGACGCCCTAGGCGTAAGGTCTATTATTGGCCGCCTTTTTGTTCCTCCTTCACCCGTAAATGGGCTGTTTTAGTTCCAAAGTAGCTAGACAGTTTCCTGGACATGAGGATCCGGTACCTCTTGCATCACAAACAGCCTGTAAGTTTTAAACCTTTGATTGTTTTCGGCTCTCATAAATCGATTGTATACCTTCGATGTCTGTTGGTCTTGGTTTCAAATCATTGTCATTACTTTTACATTGTATTTAACTCCATCTTATATGTGAGAGTGTTATTTGGGATATTTCTTTATTTTGTTACATGTTTTGACTCTTCAGTCAGCGTCAGTGAAGTTGAAGCCTTGTTCGAGCTATTCAAGAGCATTAGCAGTTCTGTGGTTGATGATGGGTTAATAAGCAAGGTATTGTGCTACTGTGATTATAATGTATACTCTATTTCTTCTGCAAGAGTTGTAGAATGTCTTTTGTAAATTCCTTTATGATCTCCGTTGGCGTTTCTTTCTATCATATCTATTAAAGGCCCCAGGGCAAGGGCAATGTTTGTATGTGACACATCACTGGATGCCTCCATTCTCATTCAGACTTGCAATATGGAGCCTAATGGTCAAACTTAAGACATGAAGTGTAGTTAGACAAGCTATACACGTGCCATCGAATCCTTTGAAATATTTCTTGAAAGAGTTACTCCAGCTGTTAATTCATTTCTGCCTGCAAAACCAATCATAGCAGATATTAACCTGGTCAATTATACCTCTTGTTCTTTTGGAAATAGTCGTGGCACTAGCTTGATTTGTGGCTGTATGGCCTTTGCAGGAGGAGTTTCAATTGGCTCTTTTCAAGAATAGCAAGAAAGAGAATCTCTTTGCTAACAGGGTATTTTTCTCAACTACTTTACTTTTTGTTGGTGAAAGGGAGTTGTGGAGGGAAGACAGATTTCTTTCCCATCTCAATTTTACTCATTGGACTTAAGAGAATATTAAACCCTAAAGTACTAATAATAAGGGAATAAAATTGCAATGAACTGATTTCTTTTTCACTGATCAATGCTAAGTGATTTGTAAGAGTTGTGTTTGTATTATGAATAGCATTGTGGCCATTATCCTTCTTGCCTTATCACTCAGTTGTACCGACTGTGAAATTGGAATCATCTTATGCAGATCTTTGATATGTTTGATGTTAAGCGAAAGGGAGTAATTGATTTTGGTGACTTTGTTCGAGCACTCAATGTCTTCCATCCTAACACCCCACAAGAAGACAAAATAGATTGTAAGTTCAATAGGTACCATGCTATATATTTCATAAGTCATAGCATTTTAGGATTCACAATCTTAAAACATTTAGTAAATATTGTAGTATGATGTAATTTGACTTACTTGTGATGTTTTAATCACTTTGCAGTTTCATTTAAGCTTTATGATATGGACAACACAGGATTTATTGAGCGCCAAGAGGTTTGATTCTGTTCATGTTATATGCATAAAATTTGTAACAGGAATTGAAGATCCTTTTCTTGATTTTGTGTTAGAGATTTGCATCTGAGGGGCTGAACAAGTGATAGCATGATCTTCTGTTTATAGTTTTCTGCCTTTTTTCAGGATATTATGTATTCTGGGCAATGCCCGAAAGGACTTCTGGATCAGAATTACAGCTTTATTCATGATTTTACCTATTGTTACCGCTTCTGAATCTAAATTTTAAGAGCAGAAGAGGCAGAACATAGATGTCTGATGGCCTCATTTGTTTTTGTGGAATGCATGGGGTTACTTGTTGTATAGTCTTCTGGTCCTTCGGTTAATGTAGTAGTGCTTGCAGTCTCTCCATTTATGATTATGACTGCATCAACTTCGAGACTGGGCTTACATGAGAGAAGGGTTGACTAATTGGTGCTTAGGCTAATCTTAGTGCAGTCGTGGTAACCAGTTAGGAGAACAAAAGTCTGGGTGTTGATATTTATGCTTATAATTTCCGTGTAATGTATGGATATGTCACAGTTTTAAGTTTCCTACATCTAAGTGGGTACTGGTGACTGATTTGGATTATTTTACTGTGCTTATTCATGATAGCATTTGTCTTCTTTTTGTCTCTAGGCACACTTGGTAGTTAGACAGCACGTTTATATGCATTTTATTCCAAGCATTGTTAGTTTGTTCCCTTTTGAGCTCAATCAAGAAGATAATACCCTGTAAATATCACTTTGTTAAAGAATCCAGAATTATGTCATTCATTTTTTTATTCTTCTACTGGAAACCTCTGCAGGCATCTTCATTGTCTGTAATTTTGACAGGTTAAGCAAATGCTGATTGCTCTTCTATGTGAATCTGAAATGAAGTTGACCGACGAGACCATTGAGATAATTCTTGATAAGGTGTGTCACTCTGCAGTCTGAATTCCTTCTGTGTGTATTACTCATTTCGGTATCTCTTGACTTTCGGGAGTCCATAACGTCCCTTCCATCAGGGATTTTGCAAGTTAACCAGTTATGGGTTGGTTAACATTAATCTATAGCTTTGGACACTGCTTCACAGTTCTAGCCATGAAAAGTATTAGCATTGTACCTTACTAAAGTTCTAGTGGCTTAGAGAGAACCTCATTGACTTCCAATGCTGAGGGGATTAGAATGTTGAAAATGGCTATGCATCATTGCATTATTTTGCGGACCAAAAAGATGGAAACTCAGGACTCCATTACAAGCTTGGTTTTGCTGGTATAGAATTATCTCTTTTGCATTTTCCAAGCATGGATAAACAATAAGCCTATAAACCCCATTAAAGAGCATAACGAAAGGGCTGGTGGTTGAACAATGAAGCAAAAAGTGCCGTGGCCAATAAGATGAAGTTTTTCTCTGATTGGGGTTTTTATGTAGTTTTTAATTTTTTGTGGACAGACGTTCCTGCAAGCCGATGTGAACAAGGATGGAAAGATAGATAAGTCTGAATGGCAGAATTTTGTCTGTAAAAATCCATCCTTGTTAAAAATTATGACCCTTCCTTACTTGAGGTACACAATCTCTTGCACAGTCTGCCATTTGTCTGTGGGTCTATTTTTTCTTATAATCTTTTACTTTATTGTTATTATTTTTAAAATTTTTTTTGGAAATAGTTGTTCAACTAGATGATTGTTTGCTTCTTCTGATTTAATGCAGGGACATCACAACAACCTTTCCAAGTTTTGTGTTTAACTCTGAGGTGGACGAGATTGCCACCTAAAATGAAAATATGATGTAACTTAGGATGTTACGGTAGTTGGTGAAAAAGATTGGTTTCTGTCGTTGGAGTGGTTTATAGAAAATTAACGAGTATGTCTCAAAGTGGGGCAGCCTCCTGCAACAATGGGTCAACATTGATTTGTTTCAGTTAATAGGTCCGCTTTTGATTCAAACTAGAGCTGAATCGAACCACACTGAGTTGGTATTGGAACCACACTACAGGTCTCCCATCCAAATATCAAAACTATAACCACACAACTTAAATTTTGCCAGAATTGTTTTTTAACAGATATCTTGTAATTAAGGTATTAAAATTTTATATTAAAAATCTTAGTTTCCAATTCTTAAAAAGTGGTTATAGGATTTATAATTTTTTAATTTTAAAAAAAGTGATTACAAGATTTATGTAAATAAAAAAAGGATAAGTCGAAAGTCAGTAACCTTTTAATAGATTAAATAAATAAATAATTGAGTTGAAACTGTTGTTTTTGTGTTCCACTCTCGTTTCTTCAAATTTCAATGTTATAAAAACTTATCCCATTTCATTCCTTCATCAATTATTATATATTTTTGTCTCGATCTGCGGGTCCTCTCAATCACCCTTATTATCCTTAATTACAATATTAATTATACTTATTGAATTGTAACTATTCACTCGTAGTCTTATCATCGGTACAGAGAATTGGCAGTTTCTGACTGTCTTTATGTCACCATAGATAGAGGCTTGCCCTAATGACTGTAAAGCCTTTAGGTCAACAGCAGTATGGGTTAAAGATAAATTACCGGAGACGTGTAGTTACTGCTACGAAGTGGTGAATAAGTTCTACCCACATAGGAACCATTAGAATGACCTGAGCATCAGCAAAACCGTTGAGGCTCCCTGCTGCGTCTCATAATATTAACTAATGGCACAGCTCAAAACCACAGAAGAAAATTTGGGATATGCATCGATCGTAATGGTTGCTTGGCAATTTCAGCTGCGAGCATGCAATTTCCAACGAGGATGGAATTTGTTGCTGCTGGTGAAGTATTTTAAGCAACATTTATTTTTGTTTTTGTTGAAATCTAAATTATATAATGAAATTAACTCTTTTTATTTTTATAAACATTCTATTTTCTTTCTAATATTAGTACTCAACGCTGAGAGATTGGGTAAAATCGTTTTTACGAAACAATGAGAAAATTCCGGTGAGAAACATAGCATTGCAGTTGACAACCATTGAGCCTCTTCCACTTCCAAGTGAAATAACAAAACTTATAAATGCTGGAATCTGCTTAGGGACGACCTCTTTCATCCATTCCGTGGTCCACACTTCTTCTTGGTCGGCAACTTTAGTATTATCAGTAAGATACAGATCCAGCTCAAACTTGGTTGCAAAGACTAGGAAAGTTGGCAGACATGGTGCTGGCCGCCGACCGACGCTTCGAGCCGGGGATTGTGTCATCAGGCTCAACCATGACCATGGCCATGCCCATTGCAGTAACTTGTGCTGGCAAGCGTGCTTCTTCCTTCGCTGGGCTGTTCCGCTTATTCGCTCCTTATTTCATTGTGGGATACAGGGAAGTTCTGCATGTAAACACAGCTTCTATATCCCGTGGAGATATGTGCACTCTTGTAAGACACATTCTTTAGAATATTTTGAATAATATGCTTATTAAAAACTTAATTATAATGTATTTTGATTAAATAAAAATATATTATTATTTTAAATAAAATAATTAATCTTATTTGTTAATTCTGATATTTAATGAACATATAAAATTAATATTATATATATATATATATATATATATATATATATAATAAATTATTTTTAATGAAAATTTTATTTAAATATATGTAATTATTATAAAATTTTATAAAAAAAATTAGCTATCAAATTAAATTTAATATTTTAAAAATATCAGTTAAAAAATTTAAAAAATTAATATTTTATAATAATAAATTTATTAAAAAATCTAACAATAAATCACATGAAGGAAGAGCACTCACTCCAATTAGACCTTCCAATTTTGTAACCAATTGTAACAAAACACAATGCACCAAACCCTTCATAGAATGATTATGATTCTAACCCTGTTATTTCCTTCCGCAAACTCTATTATGTTGTTTATGAACTCACATTGACAGTCAAAAGTCACAGAATTTGAAATCTTCCTTTTGGCCGACGACTTATCACGAGCAAGTTCAATCCCTTCAATCTTTCGAAATTTTGTAAAATTCTCCTTGACATAATAGCAATCCACCGTGAGCGAACACCATTCACAATTCTTATTCTTCTTTTTTTTAATAAAAAACTTGCTTCAACATTCATAATAGTAATCCATCGAAATTCAACCATTGCAACATTCACATATCGTAGTTTTTTCTTATTTCTTTTTTTTTTGGTTAAATTAAATTAGATTGTAACTCAAATTTAAGAAGTATTATTGAATTAAAGTTCATTATTACATTCATACATGATATTTGTGATAATAAAAATAACATTTATATATAGTAAATTTGTTAAAATGCAAAAAGAGTCATGTAAATAAATAATATATATGTGACTATAATTTTTTTGTAATTTAAATTATAAGGAAAAATTAAGTTTGGGAAAGTTAAATGTTTTAATAGAAAAATTATGAAGAAACAAAACAAGGCTAAAAAAAAAAACACAAGCAAATTAAGATAAACTTATAAAAGATAGAAAAGAATTTAATAAATTGAAAGATATATGTTGTGTCTTTTTTGGATTTCCACGACGCCGTTTTCAGTTTTCAGTTTACATTCCTAACTTCTTTTTGTTTTTCTTGTTTTTTTTAGGGCCAACCAAACACAGCGGTGGCCGAACTTCCCATTCCGGTGAACAGAAAATTGGTATCCTTTCGTCTTTAGCCACACCGAGGAAGCCCCGCCATCTCCAATCTTCCGTTTTGAACTTCAGGTTTGGTGCTCTCACTTTGCTTGCCAGCCAAGCAGTGCTCTATGTTGGCTTAAGCACTTTCTCATTCTCAGTAATGGCACTGAAGCGAACTCTCAGCAGCTTTGCTGATGATATTCTATGAACTTTCTTTTACTTTGATGAATATGTGTCGGTTTTCTTATGGGTTTTTCATATTTTAGTCGTTTAATCCGAATTTATTGGATTTAATTGGAATTTTAACTAAATGGTGAATATTGTCTTGTGGGTTCTTACTGAATTATCCAATCAGCGACAGCTTGACCAGTTTTACATACAAAGAAATGACATTGATTTATCTGAAGCTTCGAACTTTGCGTACTGAAAATCGAGTTAATAAATACCCATGTCTTGATTTTGATAATGGTTAATTGTGTTGGAAATGCACTGTAACTTATTCAATTTGGTATGATTATTGTAGACTTAGCCAGAAGGACCTTGGCTGCTATAAACCTTTACTGCAAAATGCCACCGAATATCTCTTCAATCTCTAACACAGAACTTGGTTGAAGATGTAACTCAATGAAGCTTTGTTAATGGCTTAATCCTTTTATGATGAGGGCATAGCCAATTGTATAAAATGGCATACATTTTGAGAAGAGAAATTCTATCGCATCCTCACTTCATAAAGAACTGTCTTTTTGGAAGCCATATAACTTTAGCTTGCCCGAAGGCTTTGCACCAGGCTGGAGAAAGCTTTGAAAGGTTTTGGCCATTATGTGTATTCCGCAGGCAGAATCAGTTTGTAAGTGTTCGGTTTTTTTCTATTAGTATTCATCCTGGAAAAATATGCTGGGAAGGTTCTACCCATGCTGTTCTTTTGAGAAAGCTTGAAAACGCAATGAGAGATCACCAAATAGTTGAAGCTTGGGCGATCTTTCATGATTTTAAAAATTTGTATGGCTTTCCTACAGAGTCAATGGTGAGTATGTTGATTACTGAATTATGCTACTCATCTGACTCCTGCTGGCTAAGAAAAGCACGTGATTTGGTAATGTCAATTTTGAAGGAGAATTCCGCTTTACTTCATCCTGAAATCCTGACAAAGCTTGCACTCTCCTTTGCAAGAGCTCAGATGGCTGTTGCTGCCTCAACGATCCTGAGAGTAATGCTAGAGAGGGAGCATATGCTGCCAATGAATATATTCACATTGGTTGTTTTCCATATGGTGAAGACAGAAATTGGGGCATGTCTTGCATCCAATATCTTGGTTCAGATATGTCATTGCTTTTTATGCTCGAGTGTAAAAAGAAACGATCATGCAAAGGGGATGAAACCTGATACAATGTTCTTCAACATTATTCTTGATGCTTGCGTAAGATATAGATTTGCATTGAAAGGCCAGCGGATTGTAGAATTGATGTCACAGACAGGTGTCATTGCTGATGCACACACAATTGTTATTCTTGCCCAGATTCACGAGATGAATGGTCAAAGGGATGAGATCAAGAAGTTGAAAGTTCACATTGATCGAGTTTCAGCTTCTTTTGTTTGTCATTACCGACAGTACTATGATAGTTTGTTCAACTTGCACTTTATGTTTGATGACATGGATGCTGCTGCCGAGCTGGTCTTAGATATGCTTAGACCCAGAGAATTTATTACCGGTAAAGCATTCGGAGATTGTACGAAAACATCTTACTTTGTTCCCATTGGTTCTTGCAACCTGAAGGTTGGTTCGAAGTTGCAGATTGGGCCTATGTTGCTACAAAAGGACTCCATTCTCAATGTGGAGCATAAGGAAGGTCTGATAGCTTATAGGAATGGGAAACTTCTCCTTAATAACAGAGCCCTGGCAAAGCTTATCAATGGATTCAAGAATCATGGCAGAATTGCTGACCTTTCAAATCTTTTGCACAGCATTCAGAAGGATTTCCATGCACTTGAAGGATCAAATTTGTGTTCTGACGTGATTGACGCTTGCATTCACGTAGGCTGGCTGGAAACTGCTCATGACATCTTAGATGACGTGGAAGCATTTGGGGATCCGATGAATTCGACTGTATATATGGCACTATTAACCGCATATTATAGTAGACAGATGTTTAAAGAAGCAAAGGCACTGCAAAGGCAAATGAGGAAGGCTGGTCTGATTTTAGATCTACCCGACGAGATGGTTGCATCCACTGGCCTTTCTGTATCAGGAGAGGCTGCAACTTCAGCTCCTAGTAAATCAGATCTAGCTGAATTCTTAGTTCTAGAAATGAAAGAGGAGAAGGCCGTTCCTCCGATAGTATACGAGTTAAATTCTTCTGTCTACTTCTTTTGTAAGGCAAAAATGATCCAAGATGCTTTGAAGAGTTACCGTAGAATTCAGGGATTGCCGGTACTGCCTACATCACAAACGTTTGCCTATCTGATATTCGGCTATACATCTTTGGAGAGGTATCGAGACATTACCATGTTGTGGGGAGACGTCAAGAGATACACGAAGAGCAGGAATTTAGGGGTAAGCAGGGATGTCTACGAGTTATTCCTACTAAATTTTATCCGAGGTGGTTACTTCGAGAGAGTCATGGAAGTTATTGCTTATATGGAAGAGCGTAACATGTTCACCGACAAGCAGATGTACAAAAGCGAGTTCTCGAAGCATCATAAGAATCTGTACAGGAGTCTAAAAGCGTCGGATGCAAGAACTGAAGCCCAAAAGCAGAGGGTCGAGTATGTTAAAAAATTCAGGAATTGGGTTGCCGTTGATTGAATTTAGCAGCAGCTATATATCAATCGCCAGAGTTGGCAGTGAAGGTATTCCGGAATAGGACGACCAATGGTGCTTGTTCTTTACAACTATTTGTATTTGTTTAACATAAACTGACTTAAGGAAAAACAAAAACAAAAACAAAAAAAAAAAAAACACTCGTAATGGCGAATGGCATTACTCCCTCGATTTTGATTATTAAGATCAACGGCCGCGCCGCCATAAGCAGACCAGAAAATCGAAATAAGGATCCGAAAATGAAATAAAATATTTCATCCGTTTTTCTCCTTCCCGGGTATGGGTAGAATGGTTGTCTTCTTGTTCTGAGACGTCAACATCATAGACGCGCAGTCGGTTCTCCTTCCGCCCGCGGGATGACCTCACGACATTCCAAAATCGGAACCGACATGGTAGTCTCGGAAATTGATGAAGTGTTTTGAGGGTGTAAGTAATGGAAGATTTGTCCGCTGTTTATTTAGGCTCGTGCTCGGGGGTTCAAATCTGTTTGAACAATTAGTTACGATTTATATTATTTTTTAATTTCCGATCCCTCTCATTATAAATCTTTTTTTTTTTTTTCTACGAATGTGTGGAAGATAGAACCTTGATTATGAAGCTACTTCCTGTTAAGAATGGATCGTCTATAATGTTCCACTTATACATGTTCCTTCATAATAAAAAATAATTTCTTTTGTGGAGGATGCTTTTGTGGGCTTGACTTTTAAGTTTATAAAAACCAATCACCCACTAATGACCAAATGGTCAAGCCCACAAAAGCATCCCCAACAAAAGAAATTATTATTATTATTATTTTTTTCCATTCTTAACAAGCATGCATAAATGAAGCTTTATTGGTGCATAAGAGCTCGGCACAACGATTAACAGGAAATTAAGAAGGAATTAATGGCAGGCATAAGTTAAGAATATATAATAATAAAGTGAAATAATTGTTTTTATTTTATTGGTATATTTGTTATTTTTATTTAATTTACAGAGCAAAAGAAAAAAAAAAAAAAAACAAAATTTGAGAAGGAAGATGGAAAAGTGCATGGAAACATCAAACATGTGGTCCCAAAATTTGGCACTTGGCTTGAAGAGGAAGGAACGAGATTAGAATTGCAATCTCAGGTATTATACTCGTTGCCGAAGTAAGAGTACACAGAACAAAATTTATATTTTATATAATTTACAAGCAAATTCAAGATTTGGCATATAAAAGTGGCACCTATCTCTTTGTAAGTAGTAATTTAATCTGTCTTTGGGCAAATGAAATTTAAATTAACATTTAGCATATTCTAATTTACACTATTTAAAATTTTATATTATGAATCATACTAAATTTAATTTTTTTTATCAAAATTACTTTGACAATTTATTACTAAATTATTTAAATAATTTCTTAAGTTTTTTTTTTTATAAAAATTATGTTATTTATTTATTTATACATAATAGACTGAATTAAATAAATTTATTTTATTTTTCATATTCTCAAATAAGTTCTTACTTTTTTCTTTTATTATTTACTTATAATATCATTTTATTCGTACCGTAATTCTCATCAGCCTCTTTCCGGGGGGTGAGAAAAACGCGTCCCCAGCGAGACCGAATTGAACCATAGGATGTCCGGTGTAATTGAAGGGGAAAAATTTCAAAGGAGTGGTGGACATTGATAAAGTGTTTTGAGGGTTATAATGGAACTTTGACAGCAGGGTACTGGACCGACTGGTCCACACGTTTTTCAATCTTACGCTCAAATATCGGCTCAGCTTTGCAAGTTGGTCTTTTCCCTGGACATAATGGTAAATAAAATCCACAGTGGAGGACACACCTTCCGCGATTTTTCTTCTTTTTTTTTCTAAGAAAAAAAAAAATATGTTTGAAGTTGGATACAATTCATGTTACAATTTAATCATCGCAGTATTAAAATTGAGAAAACCCCACCAACTCCGGTTTCCCGTTTTGAACTTCAGGTTTCGTGCCTCCACTATGTTGGCTTAAGCATTTTCTCACTCTCATTGATGCAATTGATGCAAACTCTTAGCAGCTTTGCTAATGACTTTCTATATACTTTCTTTTGTTCAATTCAATTTTTACAGTTTTTTTTTTTAATTTATTTAAACAGCCCTATATAACACTAATTTTGTCTAAATAAATTATTACATATGAACACATAAAAAAAATATCGTCTAAATATAATATCCTTGTGTTTTTCGAATAAAAAAATTAATAATGATTAATAATTGACACCCCATCTCGATTTGGATGATTAAAATCAACGGCATCCCTTATTTTATTCGCAAATAAAAGAGGATAGAATCAGCTAAGTAGATGCTTGGTCGAAAATTCCACCCACCCCGCTTCTCAGAACCCACGATACTGTACCTTGGAGCAACAATGTGGAAGCGAATCTTTCTTGGGACGTCGGTCTGACTGTCTAGTGGTTCTTCGAATAAGATTTAAAATATAAACGACCGGCCGATGTCCCAACTTTATATTAAAAATAAAAAATATATAAAAATATATAAATTTAATATTCAACTTAAACTTTAAATTACGGGTAGCATTTCGAACAGAGGTCCTTCGTACATTTATGACTCTCGCATTCGACCCATTTATGGAGTCGATAGACGCCCCAAATTTGACATAATCACGGTGTCATATAGCTGTGTTTTACTGTATAATCCACAGATCTATAAGTAACCATAATGTCTTTCACTGAATAACCCATAAATCTATCAGTAGTAGATTTAGACTATCTGTACCTCTCATCCCAACGAGAAGACAAGCCAAACCACGAATGGCGAGAATTAGTTTCCTAGATCTTAGATTTCTGCTTCCACCCTTAATCAACCTCTTCCTTTATTATTACCTCTCATCCCAACGAGAAGGCTTATTGGTCCATTGGGTCAACATCTTTACTCGTCTCCCACATTCCACCTTGATCATAGCAGTATTACTCTTTGTTCTTGCGATATCCTGCATGAGCTGCACCTCTGTCACAGTCCCCTTTGCTTTCGCGCTCGGGAATCGTCTCAGCTTGCAATTCGGCCATGTCTCTTTTCCCTGGACCGCTTCATTCATTGCCTCGTTCATTTTATCTCCAGGAGTTTTTTTCTGCGCTGTCTTCCCTCTGACCATAATCGTTACTGTGTCTCGGGAGTTGATTTTGAAATTGGTTAGCCGTTTCTTTGGGTGGCTGCTTCATGCCCTTCGGCGCATTCCTGGTGTCTACGTTATATGCGTACCCTATGGCCAATACCATGGTGAGAACGACACACAACTACCAACGCCTCCCCAATTTGAGAGCCCTGAAATTGAGATTACATCTGCTCAAAATCAGCCCAATTCGGAGTATGAGCCTGAAATCATTACAGAAGTATAGAGCCGCTATTGTAAAGTCGCACCGAATCAAATAGACAGATACTACTGTACTTGTCAAATAATACTATGTGGCAGTTCAAATATTTGTCGTGTGTTTTTTCTGTTAGTACTATACCATTGTGTTCAATTAAATAAATCGTCCGTTGGTTTGGTTGTCTCTTCAACCAAGTTTACTTCGTTGCTTCAGGTTCGTATCGAAATTTGCAAATATAGCCATAACAGTTATCCGTGGGGGACGCTTTCTTGAATATGATTGCGTGAGACACTTTGGTTAGGAGCATTTGCTTTTAAAAAAAAAAAAAAAAATTGTACCATAAAAGAAGCAGCATTTTCTAGTTTTTTTTTTTAAGTGAAAAAAAAAAGGTCCCAAATTTAATGATGGACTCGAAATACCTGAACGGGGAATGGAATTGTGTTTTCGTATCTTTCCTCATCAGGCCCAAGTTACACGTGGACACCCACTCTGCCTGTTACGGAGAGAGTTAAAGCGAGAGACAAAGCAAAGAACTCGATCAGACCGCACACGCAGACAAAAACCATCACACGTGGATTTCCCCGAGCAGGACTTAGACCTATTCGGGAAAGACAACGGGCCTCGTCGATCCGGTTCCTCCTCTCCGTCGTCCTCGTCGTCTTCCTCTTCAGGGTCTTGCTCTTCCTCTTCGTCTGCTGCAGCGGCCGCTTCTTCCTCCGATGGTCCCGGCGGTGGACAGAGCTGGAGCAGCGCTAGCAGCTGAGAGGAAGAGGAGAATCGCAGGGAAACGACGGATAGTCGGTTTTATAATGAGAACGACGAAAAGGGTTTTGATGGGTATGAGGAGACCGATCTTTTTGGTTCTGATAATGAAGATCATGTCAAGACCCTTGCTGTTACTGTCCCAGTCCTGGTAATTCTGTTTTCCTCTCCCTGTTTTTTCTTTTCGGCATTTTTTTCCATTTTTCGAGAATTTTTTGGTTATTTTTTTATTTATGTTATCGAATTTCCCGGGAAAATCTTGTCCTTGTATGTTTTGGTTGTACTGTCGGCCTGATCAGATTGGATTGACTGGCCTTTTTGAGTTCAAAAATTTCTCTGGTTTTACAATCAGGAAATGGGTTTTGGGGTATGAGCAAGAAATAGGTTATCGGTTCTGAGATAGTAATCTTGACGTGTATCCTCCTCTTCTTCTTCTTCTTTGTTTTTTTTGTTTTCCTTCCCTTTTCTTTGTTTGATTTGATTCGTTGACCTTTCTGAGGTTCAAAACGGGGTATGCATTAGAGGCAATATGGTATTTTTCTTAATTTATAGTTTTTTTTTTTCGGTCTTAGTATCGTCTCGGCAACCATACTATTTCAGGTTTATGCTTTCATTGATCGTGTGGGACGCTTTTAGATATGCATTCAGCATTTGCGGATGGATGCTTTCCCAGTCTTTTATTTTTAAGCTTATATTTTGAGCTGATTTTTACTTCTAGATGGGTAAATTTTTGTTGCATGGGGATCTAGATGTCTGGTGATGTTCGATTGCATTGAAAAACATGCTTGCTTTTGGTTATCTTTGTTGTTGATTTGGCAGGCATCATTTCATTATGAAGATAGGTAACATTGGTAGACAGAAAATTAAACTGAATTTGTACTAAATTCAACATATTTGAGTATTATTTACATAGTTGAAATATTTATCCCGCCCATTGTCGGTTGCCTTAATTTATTTGTGATGCAATATTATTTTCTGTAATGATACATACAGGGGCAAGAGTACGCATTTGCACACGTGTGCAGCCATGCGCTTTGTAACGAGGGATATTATTTTGATGTGAAGTGCAATGGTCTTGTGATTTATTTATGTTAGATTAAATACTTATGATCAAGCACACAGAAGGTAGCAGTTGTCATGGTGATCATTAGTGACTAAAACCAACAAAATTTCTTGATATCATCATTAAATTCAACTTCGAGCTAACTCAAGTGGTTTGATTAATGTCTTCTGCAAACTATATTTTGGTATTTCTGGTATAAAAATTATGTTATATAGCCACGATAATTTTATTGTAACATACATTATTTTTTTTCTTTCAAATGAGAAACAAATTAAGTACTATTAATGGAGCTGTGTGCTTATCAAAATTTAACCCCCTTATTCTGGCCAGGCACACCCAAAAATAAAAAACATAATAAATAAATAATATAGATATTTCATTATTAAATAAAAATGTGCATTCCATTTGATAAAAAATGGTGATTAATGAGTTCTGGACTGAAGTCTCAAAATTCTTTGCATGCGAGAAGAACAAACAATTATGGACTAAAGATGCTCTCAGTATTAGCACTACGACTGTCAAGCCACTTAACGAACGGTGATAAACATTTCGAGAGAGAGCGAGAGTATGACAAATTAGAAAGAGTGATCGTGTACTTGCCTTGCAGTACTTACCTTTTAAGAAATATCTCGGCTGTATTTGTGAGTCCATTAGGGAGCCTTAGTTAATGGACTTTTTTAATGTTAAGGCGACGAACGGTTGGACTTGAGCCTAAGAATGTGGGCATCTAGCATGGGGTGGGGGGTTCGAAGACGAGCCACCTATGCACCTTTTGTTAAGCCTAACCCAAATATATGTTGCATAATTGCACTATGATCACTTGCCTCCCCTGTTGCAAAACTCTCAACATCCCATTTTAGATAATGGCAATTCTGGGTCCTGTCTGCTTTCTGTTACTCTTCCTCTCCGCTTAAACCTCTCACTGCCCATCCAATCTGCTCGCAATGAAGCAATCACTGGGCTTGGAGATCCTGGACCATCCACTACACCGTATATGCCCAGTTATATTGTTCGGCTTAGTTTTTATCAATTATAGAACTAGCTCAAAACTCTTAAATAATAGAAAATTTTTGTCAATTCAAAATTTTTGTTAATTTCCCCCCCCCAAAAGAGAGAAAACAGAGCATTTGCATATTTGAGAGGTTTAATGTTTAACCACATGTTGAGTCAAATCTAAGTTAAATATTATAACTTCCACGGACAATACTTTTCAATTGACACAAATATATATATATATATATATATAAGATTAAAGTCATGTTGTGTTATAATTGATACTAAAAAATAGATCATAATTTACAAATAAATTAAAATTAGACATATAAAAATAGATTATATATATTTTTTTGTTTTTTTGATCAATCATAATTTAGTCTTTTTTTAGCTATATTATATATATATATATATATATAATTTAGTCTTGTACTGCCGCCTCTTTGTGAAGCCTTCCCCAAAAATATGTTGCATAATTGCAATACGATCACTTAGCAAGCTTCAACACAATGGTGAAATTGGTCGCCTATCATCTGGGTTTTGGCACATGAAACCCAATGTGGTCCGGAGTGTCAATTCCATTTGATGTTGTAACTAAATGCTTAGCTGCCCAAACGAAAGTTTGCGTACATTCTAACTGAGATTTGAGGTTGTTTCTTTTTTCCTAGATGGAGAATATCACTGAGCACCACGTATTATTGCCAAACCTTTTGAAATTTTTGCAGATCAGAGGTTTTGGAAATCAATCGGAACTATTCTGTCAAAAATTATCAACAATTGATCTCATCCGATCTAATTTGCCACCAAATTGTCAAAGCAAAGATTTCACTAATTTTAGGTGTTGGTACCCAAAATCTACAAAGTTGTGAACGAAAAAATTAAAATATATTATCAATAATAAAGCACAGAGAATTTTCTTTTTAACTTTTAAAATAACAAAATTTGTGCAAAATTAAAAGAAAAAAAGACGTCTAATAATGGATTTACTGGAACTTCTCTCATCCCTAATTTTCCCCCTTCCATTCCCGTTATCTGTGATGTTCACCGCTGGGAGTCCTTGCAGTGCAAATGGTTTTGATATAAACTCAAGGGAACGGACTACGAGGGAGCACTTGCTAACCAGTTATCATCTACCGTCGAGACAAAGATTAACAAGCTGTGTATTGAAGTACAACGGTTTTTTTTTTTTATATAATAAATTTTAGGGTCAAGCCGCGTTGTTATCTAATAATAAATTTTACTATTTTAAAAATATAATCAGTTATTATTTAAAATTTTGAAAATAATTAAAAAAATAAATTTTGAATAATTAAATTAATTGAGTTTAATAAATAATATTTAGTTTAATTTCTTTTTTAATTGTAAAAATTATTTTTTTAAAACCATAAGTTAATATAAGAGTGGATAAAAATAAAAATATGGACATGTCAATTTAAGTGCCTAACTACCAATATATAAAAAAATAATAAAAAAGTTTTATATAATATCCAAACAGGTCCAAACAGCCGATGTCATGTTTCTGACAAGGATTGAATGCCAGCTTAAGTACATCCACCTGACACTTTTACCTGAGGACTCTTCTTCGATTCTCTATGCCGTTGGCGATTCTTCTTCACGTGAGCAGCACCTTACGTGGATTCCGATTCTCCCTCATTGATGGGGTCGATCGAAGGTCGAAGGTTCATCAGTAAACAACACGATCGATAAATAAAAAATTAACCGAAGTTCAGTCTTCGTGAGCCCGTGACTTTCTGCAACTCTTAGCTGCTCGGCCTTTCCTTTGTATATTTATAGCCTGTAGTCAGGGCATGCATTGTATCAAGAACTAGCAAGCAAGAAAAAGAAAGACACGAATGGGGAGAATTAGTTTCCTCACATTCATAGGTCTTAGATTTCTGCTTCCACCCCTAATCAACCTCTTCCTTTATTATTACCTCTCATCCCAACGAGAAGCCTTATTGGTCCATGGGGTCAACGTCTTGATGGCTATGACTAGGGGCCTTCTCCCTTGACCACCATATCCTCCGAGGCAAGCCTATGGCTATGGTCCTAAATTTTCCATCGGTCAGCGTGATGAATGATTTTTATCTGAACTAAAGTTTTGAAGGGTGAAGAAACATTATCAAGAAAATTGTTGCTTTCCAAGTGGTAGGTTTTCAGTTATAGATTTAATAGGTATTATCGGTTTTTTTGTCAAACTTTTTTGGTTTTTATTTTCCAACAGCAAACAATGGAAGCCACTTCTAGCTATTTACCCCCCCATGTGGTGGGTCTCGCACCCAAATGCTAAGTGGCCTATGTGCTGTGGATGCTGCTGCGGAGTTGCTTTTCTGTTGTTTTGACTGACCCTAGTAGCGTGTCTCCTAAATGGAGGCATTGCTAGTGATGAGGGAAGGGGTCGGAGGGACACTTCAAACGGATTGGAGTAGCATACTTTTCGACTGACTCATCAAAGCTGAGAGTCCGGCACTGCTGGAAGTGCAACCATCTGAAACCACATCGCTGCCATCATTGTACTTTGCAGACATCAAATCTCAAGATGCTCTTCTTTTTCTTGTTCTTAATTTATTGTTAATATACATATATGCTGCCAAGAAGTGTGTGAAATAGACGATGTATAGAAGTTCCAGTGCTGTTCGTTTAATTTCGAAGGTCACCGGTGGCGGATAGCAAAAAGATTTGTTAATGCTTCATACACTTGGTCATACGGGACAAAATATTTGTGTCACGAAGTTCAATCAAATTTCTTGATGGGGTGCCACCAGCGTCTTGTCACCCGCTAACTATAATTTCCTAGCATTAATACAATTCCACACGTTTCTGGAGACAATTGTAGTGACTTTGTCACCATTGCCACACTTTATAGCATTCTTTGGTGATGGAGAAATTCCTGGAACACCACGAACACTTGCAACAACACTTCTTGCCTTTGGTAAGATGTTCTTAGCCTAATTCCAACCTTAATTGTTAACTTTTATTTGTCTCTATTAGTATTGTTGCTCTTTTACAGTTCTGAATCTGGCATTTGCGTTGGGTGTTACGGGATTTCTTATAATTCATATATTCCTTGTAGCTGCTAATACAGCCATTGAGGTAATTCTCATTCCAAGTATTTATTCTATTTCCTCTCAATTTTCATCTCTTTGTTCCTCCTTTCTCCCTTTTCAATCGTTTCGGGGTTTGAACTACTCAACAACTGACGCATCCGTCATTGAGGAAAGAAATGCCTTGCCTTTGGCTATAGTTCCATATGAACTACTCAACTACCACGTGCACGTGGTAACCTTTTGTCCCTTTTCTAAGACCACCTCTCATTTCTAATTTTCCTCCTTCCATTCCAGTTGTCTATTACGGTCACCATTGGGAGACCTTGCAGTATGAGAATAATATCATGGAAACGGAGAATACGACGAGGACATAGACCACGGAAACCGCGTTATTGGAACCTGTGCAATTTATACCGTGTTTTGAGAGTTAAAATAATTTAAATATCGTTAAGTCGGCGTTCCAAATGTGTGGCTACGAATAATTCATGGTGCACTGCCAAAAACGAACAAAATTCTTGTGCGCTCAATCTTGCTCTGTCGTCTGCTGACTCATAACGTTGTATGCCCAATCTGGCTCCGTCGTCTGCTGACTCATAACGTTGTATGCTCAATCTGGGTCCGTCGTCTGCTGATTCATAACGCAAAAGATAAAATCAATAAATTGAAAATTCACCGAAATTCACCGAAATTTTTTGTAATTTAAATTAAAAGTAAAAATTAAATTTAGAAAAAATTGAAATTTTTAATAGAAAAATTATGCAAAAAGTAAAAAAAAAAAAAGAAAAATAAAGGAAATTGAGTTTTAAAAAAAAAAGAATTTAATAAATTGAAAAATATGTGTTATGTCTTTATTGACTTTCCACGAAGCTCAGTTTTCAGTTTACGAGGGGTAGGTTTGTCTGTGGCCCAACGAAGTGTGTCGGCTTAATTTCGAAGCAGACCGATAACCACACGTAAGTTTCGGGCCCACCGTTTTGCGAGTTAGGTTTCATGCCCTCTATTGGCTCGAGCATTTTCTCATTCTCGGGGATTTAATCGGCTCAGACTCTTGGCAAAGTGAAGAAACGCGCAGCTTCGCCAAAAGGTGTTTCTGTAGACAGACTTTCTTTTGAGGACTTTTTTTTCTTTTTGGTATTTCTTATTGTAGTCATTTAATCCGAATTTAATTGGATTTTTAACTAAATGGTTGTGAAGTTACGGAGGTAAACCCATGATCGATAAATACCCAATCTCACTCCAGCGAGAAGACAGCCAAAACCCTCATGGCGAGAACAAGTTCCGTGGATTTACGATTTGTACTTCCACCCCTCATCAACCTTTTCCTTTATTATTACCTCTCATCCCAGCGAGAAGGCTTATTTGTCCATTGGTTCAACATCTTTCTTCATCTCCCACAGTCAACCTTGATCACTGCAGTATGGCTCTTTGTTCTTGCGATATTTTGCATGAGCTGCACCTCTGTCACAGTCCCCCTTACTTTCACGCTCGAGAATCGTCTCAGATTGCAATTCGGCCGTCTCTCTTTTCTCTGGACCGCTTCGTTCATTGCCTCATTCATTTCACGACCAGGGGTTTTCTTCTGTGTTGTCGTCCCTCTGACCATAACCATTTCTCTCTATCAGGAGTTGATTTTGAAATTGCTTAGCCGTTTCTTTGGGTGGCTGCTTCATACCCTTCGACGCATTCCTGGTGTCGATGTTATTTGCGTCCTCAATGAACAATGGCATGGCGAGAATGGCACACCACCACCAACGCCTCCCCAATTTGAAGGCCCTGCCCAAAATCAGCCCGACTCGGAGTATGAACTTGAAATCATTACTGAAGAATAGACCTTTTATACAGCTGCACCGAATTCAACATGGACTTGAATGGAACTGTGTTTCCGCATCTTTACTCTTTAACAGGCCCAAGTTACAAGTGGGCACCCGCTACTAGAGTACATTTATTTCATTTTTTTTAATGCCAATAATTAATTCACATCAAGAAAATAAAAAATTAAGATTTAAGATCACAAAAAGGCGAAACATTTCAACACAGTACAGAGAGAGTTAAAGATTGACAAAGCAAAGAAGTCGATCAGACCGCACGCAGACAAAAACCATCAAACATGGATTTCCCCGAGCAGGACTTAGACCTATTTGGGGAAGATTCCGACAACGACAACAACGGGCCTAGCCGATCCGGTTCCTCCTCTCCGTCCTCCTCATCGTCTTCCACTTCAGGTTCATCCTCCTCCTCATCGTCTGCCGCTGCGGCCGCTTCTTCCTCCGATGGTCCCGGCGCTGGACAGAGCGGGAGCGGCGCTAGCAGCGGAGAGGAAGAAGAGGAGAATTGCGGGGAAACGGCGGATAGTCGGTTTTATAATGAGAACGACGAAAAGGGTTTTGATGGGTATGAAGAGACCGATCTTTTTGGTTCTGATAATGAAGATGATGTCAAAACCCTTGCTATTAGTCCTTACCCTATTCCTGGTACTTCTGTTCTGCTCTCCCCATTTTTTTTTCTATTTTTTTGGTCTTTTTTTTATTCAGGTTATCTAATTTCTCGGAAGAATCTTGTCGTTGTATATTTTGCTTGTACTGTCGGCTTGATCAGATCGGATTGATTGACTTTTTGGGTTCAAAAATTTCTCTGGTTTTACAATCAGAAAATGGGTTTTGGGTTATAAGCAAGAAATAGGTTCTGGGTTCAGAGATAGTCATCTGCTTGTGTAGCCTCCTCCTCCGCTTCTTCTTGTTCTTCTTTTTTTTTTGGATTTTTGTTTTCCTTCCCTTTTTTGTTTGATTTGATTCGTTGACCTTTCTGAGGTTCAAAACGGGGTATGCGTTAGAGGCAATATGGTATTTTTCTTAATTTATCATTTTTTTTTTCTTATTGTCATCGCGGCAACTATACTATTTTAGATGTATTCTTTCATTGATCAGGTGGGATGCTTTTAGGTATGCATTCAGCATCTGTGGATGGATGCTTTCCCAGTTTTTTATTTTTAAGACTTAAATTTTGAGCTGATTTTTCTCTTTAGATGGGTAAATTTTTGTTACACGGGGGTCTATATGTCTGGTTATGTTCGATTGCATTGAAAAACATGCCTGGTTTTGGTTATCTTTGTTCTTGATTTGGCATACTTCATTTCATTATGAAGTTAGGTAACATTGGTAAACAGAAAATTGAACTTAATTTGCACTAATTCCTTGTAAATTCAACATATTTGAGTATTATTTACATAGTTGAAATATTTATACTGGCCATTATTGGCTGCCTTAAGTTATTTGTGATGCGTTATTATTTTCTGTACTGATACTTATAGGGGCAAGAGTACACATTTGCATGTGTATGCAGCCATGCGCTTGAACTAAAATTATTTTTTATTAATTTATCATTATTTTTTATTGATCATATTTTTAATTTATTAAATATAAAAAAAATTCATAAAAAATAAACAAATTTAAAGTGATATCTTAAAGTAAAATATCTGTATGTGAGCAACTCTTCGTGTCTTATTACCCGAATTCCTATAGAAGCTTCTTATTATAGAGATAATTCACACCTTTTCAATTAAATAATGCCGTTTGGCGTCTGTCTAATCTTATATAAAATAATTTTTTATAAGTAAAAAATTTTATAAATTAAATTTTAAATAAAATAATCGTTTATTAGTTAACTCTATAAAAAATTAGTAAAATCTTAATCTCACTAATAATATATTTATCTGTTTAAATTTTAAATATAAATTAAATAATAAAAAATTTATATTAAAAATAAAAAATAATTTATAAATTTAAATTTTAAAATTTAAAATTATAATTCAATATAATTGTCTTCTGTAAGCAGGGCTGTGGTTTCCTCTCAACCTACAGCTTTTCCATCGCAGGTCCTTCCTACGACTATAACGTGACGGCACGTATTGCTTATAAAGCTATACGTCTAAAAGTCATAGATTCAGACTTTATGTACCCCTCGTCCAAGCGACAAGGCGAGCCAAACCGCGAATGGCGAGAATTAGTTTCATGGATCTTAGATTTCTCCTTCCGCCCCTAGTCAACCTCTTCCTTTATTACTACCTCTCATCCCAACGAGAAGGCTTATTGCTGCATTGGGTCAACATCTTTCCTCATCTCCCACATTCCACCTCGATCCCCGCAGTATTGCTCTTTGTTCTTGCGATATCCTGCATGAGCTGCACCTCTGTCAGAGTCTACTTTGCTTTCGCGTTCGGGAATCGTCTCAGCTTGCAATTCGGCCGCCTCTCTTTTCCCTGGACCGCTTCATTCATTGCCTCGTTCATTTTATCACTAGGAGTTGATTTTGAAATTGCTTAGCCGTTTCTTTGGGTGGCTGCTTCACTCCCTTCGACGCATTCCTGGTGTCGATGTTATTTGCGTCCTCAATGGCCAATCCCATGGTGAGAATGAGACACAAACACCCATGTCTCCCCATTTTGAAAGCCCTGAAATTGAGATTACATCTGCTCAAAATCAGCCCAACTCGGAATATGAGCGTGAAATTATTACCGAAGTATAGAGCCGCCTTTGTAAAGTTGCACCGAATCAAATAGACAGATACTACTGTACTATATTTGTCAAATAATAATACCATGTGTCAGTTCAAATATTTGCCGTCCGTTTTTTCTGTTAGTACCATACCATTGGGTTCAATTAAATAAATCGTCCGTTGGTTTGGTTGTCTCTTCAACCAAGTTTACTTTGATGCTTCGGGTTCGTATTCAAATTTGCAAATATAGCCATAACAGTTATCCGTGGGGGATATTTTCTTGAATATGATTGCGTGAGCCACTCTGATTAGGAGCATTTTTATTTTTATTTTTTACATATTCTACCACAAATGAAACAGCATTTTCTAGTTTTTTTCTTTTAAGGAAAAAAAAAACATGGTCCCAAATTTGATGGTGGACTTGAAATACCCGAACGGTAATGGAATTGTGTTTTCGCATCTTTACTCAACGGGCCATGTTACACGTGGTACACAGAGATATTTCACTTTTTTTTTTTTAATGCCAATAAGCAAGAGCAGTGCACTGATCTGCCTGTTACAGAAAAGTAAAACAACAACGGGCCTCGCCGATCCGGTTCCTCCTAACCGTCTTCCTCTTCAGGTTCATCCTCTTCCTCTTCGTCCGCCGCAGCGGCCTCCTCCGATGGTCCCGGCGGCGGACAGAGCGGGAGCAGCGCTAGCAGCGGAGAGGAAGAAGAGGAGAATTGCGGGGAGACGGCGGATAGTCGGTTTCATAATGAGAACGACGAAAAGGGTTTTGATGGGTATGAGGAGACCGATCTTTTTGGTTCTAATAATGAAGATCGAGTCAAAACCCTTGCCATTAGTCCTTACCCTGGTACTTTCTGTTTTTTTTTTTTTTTTAATTCTTTTTTCCTTTTTTTGAGAATTTTTTTGGTTATTTTTTTTATTTATGTTATCCAATTTCTCGGAAGAATCTTATCGTTGTATATTTTGCTTGTACCGTCGGCTTGATTGATTGGTCTTTTTGGGTTCAAAAATTTCCAAAATCTTCACAAAACTCTCCCCCAGGAGACATTTAAACAATTAAGCACATAAGTCTCTCTCTCCAACTCAAATTTTGAAAAGAAAACATAGAGTCGATAAGAATGAAAAAATATTTATTATATAATTTATTATTCAATAAATTATTTAATAACAAAATATTTATAAAATATTATTTAAGTCAGGAGGCAAAACATATTTTGAAGAAAACAGTGCCAAATCTTTTTGAAAGGACTGCGCATATTCTACACATTCAGCAGCACATGGGCGATCAATTTACCAAAATTATTATATAGGCTCTCCGCACCGGTATGCCTTAGCCCGGTGCATCTCCTGAGTGCAATGGAAGCCACCAAGGCCATCGACCCTGTCAAGGGATAGGCAATCAAATCACATACATTAGACTTTTTAAGTCATTGAAAAAAAATCATTAGTAGTAAACCAAAAAAGAAAAAAAAGCTGTAAGTAGAAAAACGGCAATCAAGTGCTCATAATGCTTAAATTTATGGAAAGTGTCATTTTCTTCCGTCACATCAAATCGTCTCAAAACTCATTAATTTCAATAATTGATCTAGCCGGCAAAAGTGCTCTTGATTTTATAGATCACAAGAGCTGACTCAATGGACCAAACCAGAACGAGAGGTCCTGACATGGATGATCTTGACCTTTGATTGGAGAAAGAAATCTCAAAACCCATTAGACAAGTCCTAGAGTGCAGAAGACCTCCAGTTCTAACTTTTCCACATGGCCTTCCCTTCCCTAAAACTGACCCTTCGCTGGCAGGTATATTTCAATGCCCCACACGGTAACTGACCAAAAATGGGAGCTAATTCTATACGTATTTTCTAAACTCGTTGAGCATAATGTCCCCACATTTCAACCTTAAGTGGAACCAAGGTCATTACCAATGAGACGCGTCGGCAGCTGAGGTAAATATTATTATTATTATTATTATGTAAAAAAGATTGAGTCCGATATGCTATCTCTTTTAATAAAACAGTAACTGTCTAAGGCGGGGCAACTCATTTACCGCAAATTGTTAAACCATTCTGTACAAATTGAACGTTGTATATCAAACTGTGGTGGGAGGTACAGAAAATGACCCAATATTTGTCTATTGAATCGTTAGGCCATCCCTTATAAACCCAAAATATACAACGAAATATAGATAAACAATCAGCTTATAAACCCCATTAAAGCGCATAACGAAAAGGTTGGCAGTTGAACAATGAAGCAAAAAGTGCCAGGTCAATAAGATGAAGTGTTTTTCTGATTGGGGTTTTTACGTAGTTTTTAATTTTTTGTGGACAGACGTTCTTGCAAGCCGATGTGAACAAGGATGGAAAGATAGATAAGTCTGAATAGCAGAATCTTGTCTGTAAAAATCCCTCCTTGTTCAAAATTATGACCCCCCATACTTGAGGTACACAATATATTGCACAGTTTGCCATTTGTCTGTGTGTCTATTTTTTCTTATAATCTTTTACTTTGTTTTATTTTTTTAGGAATAGTTTTTCAACCATGTGATTGTTTGCTTCTGATTTAATGCAGGGACATCACAACAACCTTTCCAAGTTTTGTGCTTAACTCTGGGGTGGACTAGATTGCCACCTAAAATGAAAATATGAAGTAACTTAGGATGTTACGGTAGTTAGCGAAAAAGATTGGTTTCTGTCGTTGGAGTGGTTTATAGAAAATTAACGAGTGTGGCTCAAAGTGGGGAAACCTCCTGCAACAATGGGTCAACATTAATTTGTTTCAGTTAATAGGTCCGCTTTTGATTCAAACTAGAGCTGAATCGAACCACACTGAGTTGGTATTGGAACCAGAATATGAGTTGTCCCACTATACGTTGCCCATACAAATATCAAACCTATAACCATAATTTAAATTTTTTTTAAAAAAAATATCTTCTAATTTAGAATTTAAAATTTTATATTAAAAATCTTTGTCTTTAATTCCAAAAAAGTGATTAAAGGATTTATAATTTTTAATTGTAAGAAAGTGATTACAAAATTTATGAAAATAAAAAATAGATTAAAAGTTAATAACTTTTTAATAGATTAAATAAATAAATTTTACAAGAATTGAGTTGAAATTGTTGTTTCTTGACTAGCGGTGAGCAATGATCCACTTTTGTTTATGCAAATTTCAATGGTATAAATACTTCTCTCATTTCATTCCTTTTTTTTTTTATATCAATTTTTATATATTTTTGTCTCAATCTATCTGTCTCTCAACTACTTTCATTATCCTTAATTACAATATTAATTATGCTAATTGAATTGTAATTATTCACTCGTATTCTTATCATCGGTACAGAGAGGCTTGCCCTATTGACTACCGTAAGGCCTTTAGGTCAACGGCAGTATGGGTTAAAGATAAATTACCGGAGACGTGTAGTTACTGCCATAAAGTGGTGGATAAATTACCGGCAGCATAGGAACCGTTAGAATGACCTGAGCACCAACAAAATCGTTAAGACTCCCTGCTCGAAAACTACAGAAGAAAATTTTGGATACACATCAATCATAATGGTTGCTCGGCGATTTCAGCTGCAAGCATGTAATTTCCAACGAGGATGGAATTTGTTGCTGCTGGTGAAGTATTTGGACCAACATTTTCTTTTTTTTTTTTTAGTTTAAGTTTATTAAAAAGCTCGTTGAAATCTAAATTATATAGCGAAATTAATTATTTTAATTTTTATAAATCTTATATATATATATTTTTTCTATTATCAATACTCAATGCTGAGAGATCGAGTAAAATCATTTTTACGAAACAATGATAAAATTTTGGTTAGAAACATAGCATTGCAGTTGACAACAATTGTAAGCCTCTCCCACTCCCAAGTGAAATAACAAACTTATAAATGCTGGAATCTGCATGAGGAGGATCTCTTTCATCGATTCCATGGTCCACATTTCTTGTTCGGCAACTTTAGTATTATCAATATTCGTGAATACCGTCCTTCGAGAGCATAGCCATTGGAAAAAAACAAAAGAAAAAAAGAACAGAATCGGATACAGATCCAGCTCAAACTTGGTAGCAAAGACTAGGAAAGTCGGCAGACGTAGTGCTGGCCGCCGACCGACGCTTTGAGCCGGGGATTGTGTCATCAGGCTCAACCATGACCATGCCCATTGCAGTAACTTGTGCTGGCCGGTGTCCTTCTTCTTTCGCTGGGCTGTTCCACATATTCCCTCCTTATTTCGTTGCACTCTTTCTCGTAAGACACTTTTTTTAAAATATTTTGAATAATATGCTTATTAAAAATTTAATTATAATATAATCTAATTAATAAAAATAAATTATTATTTAAAATAAAATATTTAATTTTATTGGTTAGTTGTATTATTTAATAAATATTTTAAAATTATATATATATATAATAAATTATCACTTTTTTAATATAAATAAAATTTTATTAAAATAAATATAATTATTATAAAAAATTAATTATTAAATTAAATTTAATATTCTAAAATCATCAAATATAAAAATTTTAAAAAATAATATTTTATAATAATAAATTTATTAAAAAATCTAATAATTTATTTTTAAACAAAATAATAAAACCTCTAGATTGTAGAAAAGAGTACCCAAACCCTTCATAGAATCATCTTATGATTCTAACCCTGTTATTTCCTTCGGCAAACTCTGTCATGTGGTTTATTAACTCACATTCATCTGCTGCATTATGACGGTCAAAAGTTACAATCCTCCTTTTGGCCGACGACTTATCACGAGCAAGTTCAATCCCTCCAGTGTTTCGAAATTTTGTAAAATTCTCGCTGACATAATAGTAATTCACCGCGAGGAAACCCCATCAACAATTCCCTCCAATCATTTTTTTATTCAAATAAAAAATTTGCTTCAACAATAGGTTACCATTCATTGTTTGCCAGCCAAACAATGCTCTATGTTGGCTTAAGCACTTTCTCATTCTCAGTGATGGCACTGATGCAAACTCTCAGCAACTTTGCTGATGACTTTCCATGAACTTTCTTTTACTTTAATGTATATATATCGGTTTTCTTATGGGTTTTTCATATTTTAGTCGTTTAATCCGAATTTATTGGATTTATTCGGAATTTTGACTAAATGGTGAATATTGTCTTGTGGGTTCTTGCTGAATTATCCAATCAGCGACAGCTTGACCAGTTTTACATACAAAGAAATGACGTTTATTTATCTGAAGCTTCGAACTTTGCGCACTGAAAATCGAGTTAATAAATACCCATGTCTTGATTTTGATAATGGTTAATTGTGTTGGAAATGCACGGCAACTTATTCAATTTGGTATGATTATTGTAGACTTAGCCAGAAGGACCTTGGCTGCTATAAACCTTTACTGCAAAATGCCACTGAATATCTCTTCATTCTCCAACACAGAATTTGGTTGAAGATGTAACTCAATGAAACTTTGTTAATGGCTTAATCCGTTTATGATGAGGGCATAGCCAATTGTATAAAATGGCATACATTTTGAGAAGAGAAATTCTATCGCATCCTCACTTCATAAAGAACTGTCTTTTTGGAAGCCGTATAACTTTAGCTTGACCGAAGACTTTGCACCAGGCGGGAGAAAGTTTTGAAAGGTTTTGGCCATTATGCGTATTCCGCAGGCAGAATCAGTTTGTAAGTGTTCGGTTTTTTTCTATTAGTATTCATCCTGGAAAAATATGCTGGGAAGGTTCTACCCATGCTGTTCTTTTGAGAAAGCTTGAAAACGCAATGAGAGATCCCCAAATAGATGAAGCTTGGGTGATCTTTCGTGATTTTAAAAATTTGTATGGCTTTCCTACAGAGTCAGTGGTGAGTATGTTGATTACTGAATTATGCTACTCATCTGACTCCTGCTGGCTAAGAAAAGCACGTGATTTGGGTCCCAAAAAGAATTTCAAGTTTTTATATTAAAATTAATATTAAATTATTTTACATATTAAATTACATAAATTATTAATTCAAATTATACTTTTTTTTATCTATTTTAATTAATTTCTCTTGAATTTCAACTTAAAATACTAATATAAATTTTTATTTTCTACGCTCACGTATAGAGGATAGAAGATTGTCAAAAAGATTATGGAAAATGATTATGAAACTATTTCTGGTTAAGAATCTCTAATGCTTCACTTATACATGTTTCTTTGGAATAGGAAATAATTTCTTTTGTGGGCGATGCCTTTTGTGGGCTTGACTTTTAAGTTTATAAATATCAAACACCCACCAATGACCAAATGGTCAAGCCCGCAAAAGGCATCGCCCGCAAAAGAAATTATTATTATTATTATTATTATTATTCCATTCTTAACAGGCATGTATAAAAGAAGCTTCCTTGGTGTATAAAATGTCTGCACAACGATTAACGGGAAATAAGAAGGAATTAATGGCAGGAATCAGTTTCTTGGTAAAGATGGATGCTAGGTTTCTCCATCCTCCACCGATCAGCCTCTTCCTTTCATTCTTCTCATCATTCCAACAAGGCTTATTGTTACTGTTATTCCATGGGAGCAATCAATTAGATTGTATTCCCATTCGGAACATCATGACAATATTAATCTTGGTTCTTGTCGTGAGCTGCCTAATTTGCACTCCAATCCGAGGACCTCTTGCTCTCACACTCACTGCCAACCAATCCCAATTTCAATTTGGCAATTTCTCATGCCCCTTAATCATTTCATTCATTGCCTCGCCCGTTTTGCCCCCAGCAGAATTTCTGTGAGTTGCATTCCCTATGATGATAATCATTTCTCCATTGTGTCTGCTTGTTTGGCTGGCTGCTCCGTATCCTCCAGTGTCTTGATGTTCCTCGCATTATTGACATGCTCCAGTACCCCAACAACCCTCAAAAATCATATCTTTCACAAATTAAAAATCTTAAAATTACTCAAAATTATTTTAATATTAAGTATAAATTTAAAATTACAATTAATAACTAAAATATGATAAAAGATTATGTTACTGGTATAATTAAATTAAAAATATGTAATAATAAAATGAAATAGTTATTCCTTAATTTATTAATATATTTATTTTTTACTTAAAAAATAATTAATAATTAATTGTTAGTTATTAATTATTAATGAGAAGAGAATTCTACTAGATCATTTAACAAAAAAAAAAAAGTTTTTTACACCTCATCTTATTTAATGTGAAAATTGTAGAGGAGATATTGAAATTTGATTTTAATTTTTTTAATCTAAAATCTAATAATAATTTTATTAGTATTTGCTATAAATTATATTTTGGTGAATTTTTAATAAAAATTATTTTATATAACCACAATAATTGTATTGAAATTTATATTCTTTTATTTTTTTAATAAAAAACAAATTAAATTTTACTAGTTAAGTCATGTACTTATAAAATTTTGAAATTTGTAATCTCAACTTGAGTTAAATCTTGGTCAAAAAAAAAATTATACATATAATTTTTTTAAATTATTAAATATTAAAAAATGCATTCCTTTCTATAAAAAACAGTGATCGATGAGTTTTGAATTGAAGTATCAAAACGCTCAGCATTCGAGAAGAACAAACAATTATGGGTAAGAGATATTCTCAATGGATTTAAAGAGACAGAGGTAGAACAGGACAAATTAGAAAGAGTGATCGTGTACTTGCGGAGAAGTACTTACCTGTAAGAAATAGCTCGGCTGCATTTATAGGTCCGTTAAAGAGCCTTAGTTAATGGGTTTTTAATGTTAATGCAACGAACAATTGGACTAGAGCCTTAGAATCTGGGCATCTCGCATGGGTTGGAGAGTTTCGAAGTTGAGACAGTTATGTGCATAGGGCTCGGGTCCGTGAAACAAGGGCCCATTAGTAGTGGGGTTTCGGATTTCGCTGCAGGCAATCGACAGACTTAGGTTGGTTCGAGTGTGTCATAGGACTTGGCATCCTACACCATCCAGTGCACAGCATAGGCTCAAGTATATTGTCAGGCCTAATCTTTGCTAACTCAAAAATACTTATTATTTTCTCCCTGAAAAAGAAAACAGAGTATTTGCAAATTTGAAAGGTTTTTCTAGTTTAACCAGATATTAAATCCAATCTAACTTAAAGACCGTGGTCTCCATGGGCAATACTTTTCAATTGACAGAAGAAAAAAGATTTAAAATTTAAACGAGAGTGGAGTTGCATCGTGCTGTAACCGATACCAAAAAAAATTATTTATAATTGGGTATAGAAAAAGGGCATCCATCAGCATTTCGACTCTTCGTTCGACAAGCATCTCATTCTTCTTATAAGCGGCAATTTCTTTGACCAAAAGAAAAAGTCTAGTCGTACTTGGAAATGGGCTGCCACCTCTCGTTAAGCCTAACCCAAAAATATGTTGCAGAATAATTGCACTCTGATCACTTGCCTGCCCTGTTGCAAAACTCTCAGCTTCCCCTTTAGATAATGGCAATTCTGGGTCCTGCCTGCTTTCAGTTACCCTTTCCTCCACGCTTAAACCTCTTACTGCCCATCCAACCTGCTCGCAATTGAGCAATCGCTTGAACTTCTAGTTTGAAATTTCTAAGTTTTTAGTAGCTATAGCTTCACCTGATGAGTGGAAGAAGAAACAAAGTTGCAAATGAATAAGCATTTTCTTACCGTTACTATGGCCATGCAGTATTAAAGTATGTAGGAGATTGCGGGGCCGCAGAGCAGGATATCTCTACCCCGCCGTCGCTCTCTTACGCCCTCGCTCTTCTTAGCATCGAACCCCATATGGTTACCTTTTGACCACCGGCGGGATTGGACAAAGCAGTTTCAAAATTAATTCTGATTTATTATCGATGTAAAAATTAATATTTAAATAAAATTAAGTAATTAAATTTTATTTATTATGATTTTATGTTGAATATTATTATTTAATATATAAAAATTAAAATATTTTAATTTTGTATAAATAATGAGTATAAATATTATATAATTTGAAAAAATAATTATATATATATATATAATTATATTTTTTAATTTAATAAAATTATAAATATTATATAATTATTTAATAATAATATTATTAAATAATAACAATAAATTTAAAATATATTATTTAATCTAAAAATTATATAAAAGATACTACTGGTCCTAAGAATCACATAAGAATAAATTCAATTCGACAATCGACAACTAACAATCTGTCAATTGGGTTCTCGACAATCGACAACTAACGATCAGTCAATTTGGAAAAAGGGAAAGATTCGACATTCACTAGAAAAGTGATAGTACGAGAGCCCGTAGGCTGTCAAATCAAAGGGTAATAATCATCGCCATACGAGAATGACAACACGTCTCATGCGCGTTAATCGAACACCAATCTCCCCTATGCGCCCTGAGGAAGAGAAGTAGGCGTGTAAAGGAAAAGGAATAGACACGATACTCATGGGTACGAAAAGAAGAAAATAAAAAAGAGAAAATAATAATAATAATAATAATATTTAATTTAAAAAAAAAGAAAAAAAATTAAATTTAAAAAAAAATTAAGAGTTGATTTAAAATATGAAATTATAAGTAATTAGATTAATATAAATAATTCAAATATAAGATTTTAATATCAAAATATTAAATTAATAAAATATATAAAAATTATTTTGAATAATAAAATTTATAAAATTTAAATATAAAATATATAAAATTAAGAATTAAAAAAATAAAATTAAAAATTTATTAAGTTAAAAAGTTAAGTATAACTCGATTCAAATTTTTTATTTGATATAAAAAAATTAAAAAGTGAAGTATTTATATAAAATATTTAATAAAAATTATATATTATCAAATATTAGGATAAATAAAATTTTAAACTTTTAAATTTTAATGTTTAAGATTGTGTGTTATAAGTTCTTTTATAAATTTAAAGGTAAAATAAAAGTCAATCAAAATAAATTGGTTGCCTATCATCTGGGCTTTGACATATGAAACCCAATATGGTCAAGGGTGTCAATTTCATTAGATACCGTAACTAAATGTTTAGCTGTCCAAACGAAAATTTGCATACATCATAATTGAGATTTGAGATTATTTATTTTTTCCTAGTTGAAGAGTCCAAGAGAGCACCATGGCCCATTTTGAAATTTTAACAGATTAGAAGTTTTAGAAATCGATCGGAACTATTCTGTTAACAGTTATCAAAAATCGATCGGATCCGATCTGACACATTGGGGTCCACCGCTTTCTATTACTCTTCCTTTGCGTAGTGGATCGGAAGATGTGTAGTTCACTGTGGAATGTTGAACTTTATCCTGCACAACTTCTGGTGACATCTTTTATTCCCAGATGTATCTAGCAATTTAAAACTAGAGAAGTCCACCGCACAAGTTCTGCTGTGGAGCTGAGACGGTGACATCAAGCTCATGCACTTTTTCTTGGGGGTAAGGGGGGCAGTGATGGGGAGAGAGAGAGCGAGATGGAGAGAGATTCGTTATCAAAAGAAGCAATCCAATCTGCAGACATGGCTGCCCTCAGCACCATCATTTGCCATTGTTAACAACTATATCTCCCGGCTACATTTCAAACTTCTCCTTCATCAATTAAATTTTGTAATTTCTCCATGAGGGATACATGAGAAATCTAGACTAAGATTGTAGTTGGATATTTATAATAATGCCGGTGATTGAACAAAAGTTTATGCAAAGTGTCATAGTGCTCAATTGTATGGCCTATGTAAAGGGAAACTGTAATAAAAAGATGCCAGAGAATACATAAATCCAAGGTGAAAACCTTAACTTATAAACCATAACTTATAGCGGGTGTCCACTTGTAACATGGGCCTGTTAAAGAGTAAAGATGCGGAAACACAGCTCCATTCCCGTTCGGGCATTTCAAGTCCATTGTCAAATTTGGTACCTCGTTTTTTCTCTTTAAAAAAAAAAAAAAAACAAAAAACTAGCAAACGCTGCTTCTCTTATGGAAAAATATTTTAATAAAAAACGCAAATGCTCCTAACCAAAGTGTCTCACGCGAGCATATTCAAGAAAACGTCCTCCACTGCCAACCAATTCCAATTTCAATTTGGCAATTTCTCATGCCCCTTAATCATTTCATTCATTGTTTCGCTCGTTTTGCCCCCAGCAGAATTTCTTTGGGTTGCATTCCCTGCGACGATACTCATTTCTCCATTGTATCTATTGCTTTTGAACTTGTTTAGGTGCTTCTTTGGCTGGCTGCTCCGTATCCTCCAATGTTTTGATGTTCGTGGCGTTATTCACTCGCTCCAATGCCCCGACAACACTCAAGCATCAGATCATTCACAAATTAAAAGTTTTAAAATTACTTCAAACCATTCTGATATTGTGTATGAGTTCAAAATCACAATTAATAATTAAATACAAGTTAAGAGACCATCATTTGTATAATAAATTAAGAATATATAATAATAAAATAAAATTATTATTTTTATTTTAGTGATATATTTATTTTTTATTTAAAAATAATTAATTTTTAATTTTTAATAAATTTTTTTATTAAGTAATTGAATATAAAAATTATTTTTTTACATTATCTCACGTCATATATAAATTATAAACGAGATATTAAAATTTAATCTTAACTATAAATAAAATTATATTTTTTAATTTAATAAAATTGTAAATATTATATAATTATTTAATAATATTATTATTAAATATTAACAATAATTTTAAAATATATTTAATTCGATACGTAAAAATTATATAAAAGATACTATTAAATCCTAAGAATCACGTGATAACATATTCAATTTCCCAATCGACAACTGACAATCTGTGGCTCCCGACAATCGACGACTAACGATCGGTCAATTGGGAAAAAGGGAAAGATTAGTCATTCACTAGAAAAGTTATAGTACGAGAGCGCGTAGGCTGTCAAATCAAAGACTAATAATCATCGCCAGACGATAAATTTTTCTTTTTTATTTTTAATTTATGTATAATAAACTGAATTAAATAAATATGCTTTTCTCTGTTATTAATTACTTCTAATATCATTTTATTCGTGTACTATAATGGTCATCAGGTACCGATGGTTGACAGCTGGGTGAGAAAACCGCATCACCAAACGGGAGTCGTTTTCAATCGGGAATCTTTCGAGTTTCAATAGTAACCGAACCATGTGATTTGCAGTATAATTGGAAATCGACAGTATATATAGTGTTGGAAACTGATGACGTGTTTTGAGAGAAATTGATGACGTGTTATGAGAGAAATTGATGACGTGTTTTGAGGGTTTACACTGTTTATATTTGCAATTCCAAATGATATTTCCAGGTCGTTTCGGCAGTGCTCGACTGGGTCCACACGTTTTCCAATCTCACGCTCAAATACCCGTCTCAGCTTTTCATTTCCCTGGACATAATAGTAATTCACCGTGAAGGAAAGCCTGCCACGATTTTTCTTTTCTTTTTTTTTTCTATATAAAAAAAATCTGTCTAAATAATTAGTTACAAATCATATTACTGTTTAATCAATTGCAGTACTCAAATATCATAAATTTTTTTAATAAATTCAAATTATAATTCTAACTTAAAAATAATTCTAATATTATTAAATTAAAATTTATTAATATATTTATATATAATAATAATAATAATAATGAGTTAACATATTAAATTTAGTAAAATATAAAAAAAGTTATACAGATCGATAATATAAGTATAGTCATTATTTTTGTCTAATTTAAATTAGAAGGAGAAATTAAGTTTGAAAAAAGTTAAAATTTTGTAATAAAAAAAATTATGAAAAAAAATAAAGGAATCGAGAAAAACTTTTTAAAAAACAAAAATGAATTTAATAAATTGAAAAAGATGTGTTATGTCTTTATTGGCTTTCCACGCGCCGTTTTCAGTTTTCAGTGTACTTTCAACATGTTTGAGTATTATTTACGTGCTTGAAATATTTATACCGCCCATTATTGGCTGCCTTAACTTATTTGCGACGCGTTACTATTTTCCGTACTGATTCGTAGAGGGGCGAGAGTACGGCATTTGCAGGTGGGTGCAGCCATGCGCTTTGTAGAGAGGGATATCATTTTGATCCGAAGGGAAATGGGGTCTCGTGAATTACGTGGTTAGAATACATACTTCTTCGGATGGAGCCCGCAAAAGGTGGCAGTGGTCACGGGATCATTAGTATCTAAAACCGACAAAATTTCTTGATATCGTCGTGAAATTCAACTCTGAGCTAACTCAAGTGGTTTTATTGATACCTTCTGCAAACTATATTTTGGGGCTTTTCGCACAAAAATTACTTTGTGTAGCCACGATAATGGTAACTCAAGTGGTTTGAAGCTGTTGAAGTAAAGAAGATGGGGGATCTTGGGTCGGCTTAGTTATATTGGAAATATTCCCTCCCTATGTTCCTGTTCCGACTGAATTCGTACCCTTTCCGCGCTCTCTTCTTTGTGCCCAGGAGTCCAATGTACACGCCAATGCGCATGCGGAGACTCATTTCTACCAATGCTTGCTTGTAAATGGGGCGGCTTCTTTTAATTAGAGAGACAATGGACTTATTGGCTTCAATTAGGTTGCCGGGAGAGGAGCTCATTACACCGAAGAAGTGCTCAAAATGAAGTTTTAATGTGTGAAATAGGAGTTCAAAATTTGTGATCTCTGGGCATATTGCCCCCTATCCCCGGCGTCCACGCAGGCTATTGACTTTAGGAAGATGAAAGCATATTATTATCAAGGACATTCAAAGTTTGTGCGCCCCGTAGTAAAACATTGCGACGGCGAAAGTGCACCCCCCCCTGTGAAGTCGTCAGCCACATAGCTCTTGTGATTGCTTTTCCATTGCGGCTCTTTCATTCCGACTTGAGCCATTCCATCGCGGGTCATTCTTGCCAACTTCTAGGGTGTATATCACGGCTCCTTCTTGCCAAGCCATAGTGTGCGTCATGAACTAACAAGCAAGAAAAAGAAGGACGCGAATGGGGAGAATTAGTTTCCTGACATTCATAGATCTTAGATTTCTGCTTCCACCCCTCGTCAACCTCTTCCTTTATTATTACCTCTCATCCCAACGAGAAGCCTTATTAGTCCATTGGGTCAACATCTTTACTCATCTCCCACATTCCTCCTTGATCATGGCGGTATTGCTCTTTGTTCCGGCGGTATCCTGCATGAGCTGCACCTCTGTCACAGTCCCCTTTGCTTTCGCGCTCGGGAATCGTCTCAGCTTGCAATTCGGCCGTCTCTCTTTTCCCTGGACCGCTTCGTTCATTGCCTCGTTCATTTCATCACCAAGAGTTTTCTTCCCTCTGACCATAATCATTCTTCTGTCTCAGGAGTTCATTTTGAAATTGCTTAGCCGTTTCTTTGGGTGGCTGCTTCACTCCCTTCGACGCATTCCTGGTGTGGATGTTATTTGCGTCCTCAATGGCCAATCCCATGGTGAGAATGACACACAAACACCCATGCCTCCCCAATTTGAAGGCCCTGAAATTGAGATTACATCTGCTCAAAATCAGCCCCACTCGGAGTATGAACTTGAAATCATTACCGAAGAATAGAGCCGCCTTTCTAAAGTTGCACCGAATCAAATAGACAGATACTACTGTACTATATTTGTCAAATAATAATACTATGTGGCAGTTCAAATATTTGCCGTCTGTTTTTTCTGTTAGTACCATACCATTGGGTTCAATTAAATAAATCGCCCGTTGGTTTGGTTGTCTCTTCAAACAAGTTTACTTTGTTGCTTCAGGTTCGTATTGAAATTTGCAAAGATAGCCATAACAGTTATCCGTTGGGGATATTGTCTTGAATATGATTGCGTGAGACACACTGATTAGGAGCGTTTTTTTTTTTTAAATTATTCTACCACAAATAAAACAGCATTTTCTAGTTTTTTTTTTTTTTAAGGAAAAAAAAACATGGTCCCAAATTTGATGGTGGACTTGAAATACCCGAACGGGAATGGAATTGTCGCATCTTTACTCATCGGGCACATGTTACACGTGGTACACAGAGATATTTCACTTTTTTTTTTAATGCCAATAAGCAAGAGCAGTGCGCTGATCTGCTTGTTACAGAAAAGTAAAACAGAGACAAAGAACTCGAACTCGATCAGACCGCACACGCAGACAAAACCCATCAAACATGGATTTGCCCGAGCAGGACTTAGACCTATTCGGTGAAGATTCCCGCAACGACGACAACGGGCCTCGCCGATCCGGTTCCTCCTCACCGTCTTCCTCTTCAGGTTCATCCTCTTCCTCCTCGTTCTCCCCAGCGGCCGCTTCTTCCTCCGATGGTACCGGCGGTGGACAGTGCGGGAGCAGCGCTAGCAGCGGAGAGGAAGAAGAGGAGAATTGCGGGGAAACGGCGGATAGTCGGTTTTGTAATGAGAACGACGAAAAGGGTTTTTATGGGCATGAGGAGACCGATCTTTTTGGTTCTGATAATGAAGATCATGTCAAAACCCTTGCTATTAGGCCTTACCCTATTCCTGGTACTTCTGTTCTCCTCTCCCCGTTTTTTTTTTCTTTTCTATTTTTTTGGCCATTTTTTTATTCAGGTTATCTAATTTCTCGGAAGAATCTCGTCGTTGTATATTTTGCGCGTACCGTCGGCTTGATCAGTTCGGATTGATTGACTTTTTGGGTTCAAAAATTTCTCTGGTTTTACAATCAGGAAATGGGTTTTGGGTTATAAGCAAGACATAGGTTCTGGGTTCAGAGATAGTCATCTGCTTGTGTATCCTCCTCCTCTTCTTCTTCTTTTGTTTTCTTTTTCTTTATTTTTATTTTTGTTTTCCTTCTCTTCTTTGTTTGATTTGATTCGTTGACCTTTCTGAGGTTCAAAACGGGGTCTGCGTTAGAGGCAATATGGTATTTTTCTTAATTTATCGTCTTTTTTTTTTTTTTTCTTATTATCATCTCGGCAACTATACTATTTTAGGTGTATTCTTTCATTGATCAGGTGGGATGCTTTTAGGTATGCATTCAGCATCTGTGGATGGATGCCTTCCCAGTTTTTTATTTTTAAGGCTTAAATTTTGAGCTGATTTTTCTCTTTAGATGGGTAAATTTTTGTTACACTGGGGTCTATATGTCTGTACGTCTGGTTATGTTCGATTGCATTGAAAAACATGCCTGGTTTTGGTTATCTTTGTT
>CM034056.1:2714990-2860824 GCA_019804595.1 Bruguiera parviflora
ACTAATTCCTTGTAAATTCAACATATTTGAGTATTATTTACATAGTTGAAATATTTATACTGGCCATTATTGGCTGCCTTAAGTTATTTGTGATGCGTTATTATTTTCTGTACTGATACGTATAGGGGCAAGAGTACACATTTGCATGTGTGTGCAGCCATGCGCTTGTAAAGAGGGATATTATTTTGATCTGAAGGGCAATGGTCTTGTGAATTAAGTATTATAGATTAAATACTTCTGTTCAAGCACACAAAAGGTAGTGGTGGTCATTGTGATCATTAATAACTAAAACCAACAAAATTTCTTGATATCGTCATTAAATTCAACCTTGAAGGACTAGTGGTTTATTTGCTTCTTGGTTTTTCTTGATGTAATACATAAATGCATGTTTGGAAAATTAAGTTGTGGATCACAAGGATTCGACTGGTTAGCACTTTAATTTGCACTACTTGTATTCAGAGTGATTGATTGTAATTCCCTTGTTCCCTTGTTGTTGCCATCATCATTTCTCTCACTTTCTGCCCCCAATTATAAGTATTCATAAATTTCCTCTCTTTATAATCTGTTGGGCAGTGTTACCCATTCTGCACAATACAAACAACCAATCCAGGGTGAACTCTGGACGAGGTCGTTGGCAACATGATAGGGGCCTTCTACCTCGACCACCATATCCTCCGAGGCAAGGCTATGGCTATGGTCCTAAATTTTCCAATGGTCATCGCGATGAACGACTTGTATCTGAACTAAAGTTTTTAAAGAGTGAAGAAACATTATCAAGAAAATGTGTTGCTTTCCAAGTGGTAGGTTTTCATTTATAGTTTTAATAGATATTATCAGTTTTTTTGTCAAATTTTTTGGTTTTTATTTTCCTACAGCAAACAATGGATGTCACTTCTAGCTATTTAACCCCCCATGTGGTAGGTCTCGCACCCAAATGCTAATTGGTCTTTGGCATGGCATTTGGGACAATGTCACTCAGAGGAGACAGAGATACTGAGAAGGAACTTTTGATGATTTATAGCCTTTCTCACTTTGCCCCTTTCTTGTCCCGAGAGTTATGCTGTTGGTAAGCTATTTTTGTGGACTGCCTCCTAACTTGTTTAATTTAATCCTACAGCCATGTGAACTGGCCTGCTATAGTCGTGCAGAATATGGAGATGTTTACTTTGATGATCGCAGCTTGGTAAGGTTTTTCCCTATAATATTTTCTGTTTTCATATCGAAGGCTTTAATTTATGCATTGGACGTACTCCCTTCTGGTTAGCTCAACCACATCAATCTTCTTCCTGATTATTAGAGGCCTTTTAAACGTCATATTTCTGAATACGTTGGAGCTGATCTGAATGAAGGATTTGACACTTTTATTGAAAAAAAAGGTGTGGCTTCGTTCTGGCTATAATTGTATTTTGCTGTTATGATATCGGTGTTGTGACTTGTGATACAACATGAGTACAGTCAGTGAAATTCGTGTTAATATTTGTTCAGATATATACAAGTGTGTTGATATGCTGGCAGTTTATTAAAATGTTTGTATGTAACCATTTGTTTTTGGTTCATCTGGTTCAGAACTGGGCTCTGAAGGTTTTGGTGACCTCCTGGCTTGCATAAGAGACAAAAATATTCCTCTCCAGAACATGCATTTTGTGGTAAGTAATGTTTTATTCGTCTAGATATTGTGGCCTGTAATGCTCCAATAAAGGCTATTAACTTAAAATTCATTGTCATTTTCATCTTCTCAGACTTTTCGCAACAACCTTAATAAGGTAATTGCCGATCCCTCTCCTTGGACTTATTCTACTAAATTTTATTGTACATTAACCTATTACTGGTCGAATCCATATGATTACACCGCACAAACTGTTTATTTGTCTTAAGTGGATCTTGGGTTGCCTGCTTTGATGCACTGCTCAAATTTGTTGAGAAATTCTGAATACACCATAAAATGTCGAAAGGAGATTGTATTCTCAAAAAACAGATCTATTTATTACTATTTATTGGAAGATGAATGCAATTTAAATTTTAGGAGACATTTTTCTTGGTACATGTACTTTATTTTATTATCTTAGATGATGTCCTAATTTGACATAGCTTATCTGCGTGTTTATGTAAACTAAAAGAAATGCATCCAGATCCCCCTATGTAGTGAGCAGGCATCAGAAAATATTCGGTTTATGAGTCATAGCTCGAATGTATATTTGTGTAGATATTACAAACTGCTTATATTCGACATGATCCTTGGGAAATGGGTGTTCACAAAAGGAATGGAGTTGTCTATCTAGATGTACATAAGCTACCAGAAAGGCCGCAAAGTGAGTTGGAACGTCGAAGGTACTGGGCACTTTTGAATAATTACAATGAGTGTTAGTATCGTTGCTACAACTGTTGCAAGTACTTTGTTTATTGTTGCATGAAGTGAAACTACTTTTTCATTCGATAGCTACTTCTGGATTTTTTTTTTTTTCAAAAAAGAATGAACTTTGATGCCATTTTAAGTTTGGGATTTGCAAATATTCTCTTCCATATTAAGGTTTTCACCTTGAATTTCTGTGTTCTCTGGCATCTTTTTATTACAGTTTCCCTTTACATAGGCCATACGATTGAGCACTCTGACACTTTGCATAAACTTTTGTTCAATCACTCGCATTATTATAAATATCCAACTACAATATTAGTCTTCATTTCCCATGTATCCCTCATGGAGAAATTACAAATTTTAATTGTTGAAGGAGAAGTTTGAAATGTAGCCGGGAGATATAGTTGTTAACAATGGCAAATGATGGTACTGATGGTGGCCATGTGTGCAGATTGGATTGCTTGTTTTAATGACAAATCTCTCTCCCTCTCTCTCTCCCCATCACTGCTCCCCTATCCCAAGAAAAAGTGCATGAGCTTGATGTCACCATCTCAGCTCCACAGCACTTGTGCAGTAGTCTTCTTTAGTTTTAAATTGCTAGAAACATCTGGCAATAAAAGATGTTACCAGAAGTTGTGCCGGATATTGTTTGACTCAGATCTAAGACAAAATAATAAGATAGAAGAAAAGTACAGACAAGGGAGGAAAAAGGGGACAGCTTCAGAAAGGATGGCATATCCATGGTAACTGTGCTGAGAAGCTAGAAACCAAGGGCTTTCTCATTTGAAAATTATTTATATTGTTTAATGTGCAAGGAGTGAATGTGTTGCTGGACCTAGTATATTTTAACCTCAAACTGTAAATGAACGATGTGGATGACAACCTGCCCAATATTCATATGCAAAGAACATTAGTCGGATGAAATGGGAAAGCAGATGGGTTCATGGCTGGGAATAGGGCTATGTTTATGGTAAGCTGTCTTCTGCAGTTCAGAGTGTAATGTCAACAAGATTGAGTGAGGGAATACTGGAGGCAGTAAATGATCTCAAATATTGGATTGCACTTTAGTCTTTCTTGTTGATCAAAATCTTGCTGTGAGCATCTTAGTTATTGCACTCATTTCAATTGTTCCAGTTTATTTTAACATGTGCGAGTTATTTATTTAATTTTCTTCTGTTAATATAGATGTTACTGGGGATATTGTTTCGAGAGCCTAGCCACCAAGGATCCAACAAGGACTGATGGACAAGGGATACATCATGTTGATGCCAATGTCGAATTTTGTGCTGTGATTAAAACCAAATTAGGAGCTCATCGTATTCTGATGGGTGCTGAAATGGATTGCTGTGATTCACCTGATGATGGAATGAGGTTTTATGTGGAGTTGAAGACAAATCGTGAGGTTGATAGACTTGTTTCATGTGTTCCATATTTTTTTTCCCCATTTTCTAATTCTTAAGCTTTACAGTGGGAATATATATTTGGATAAGTTGAAAATTCTCTCTTTACTATGCAGTTGGATTATCGTACTGAGGAAAGATTTGAGAGAGAAAAACTCCTTAAGACTTGGGTACGCGTTGCTGCTTAATTTTTATGTCTCTCTAATCTCTAAGCTTGTTTTTGCACTAGCAAATATGCCACATCGGCTGGCATTTTGTGGAATGAAATGATTGGGGTACTCTATCTGTTGCAGATTCAATCATTCTTAGCTGGGGTTCCTTATGTTGTTATTGGATATAGGTAATTTCCGATTCTGTTGCAGCCAACCTTCAGTTTTCTTCAAGGAAATTCCAAATTCTGTGCATTTTGCAGTTGGGCAAGTTAATTTTCCATTTTCTTTGTATGTCTAGGAAATAATTTGCATCTAGAAAATAGTCCAAGATAGAGGAAAATGGTTACAAACAGGACAACATTGGAGAACTCTCATTATTTTCTCCAGTGTTGTGGTGAAACTATTGCAACCCCCCTTCCAATGTTTTCTTCAAATATATATGGACATGCACCTGGTGGGGCGACTGTGTTGAATGTTTGATGTTTGTGTTTTCTTTTTTGGTTTCCAAATGCTTCAGGCCTATAAAAGTATCTCAATCTTTTTTTTTGGCAGGGATGATGCAGGCCGACTTGTCCGCACAGAGAGTCTAACAACCAAAGATATAACACAAAGAGTTAAAGCAAAAAACTATTGGCAGGTTAGTTGTGTTATTCATCAATATGAGTCTCACTTGTTGCTTTAACCGATGGGTTACTTCAGACTTAGAATATGTATTGCAGATCAACTTCTTGGTAAAGTAAATGTATGCAGAGTCATGGTTTTAACTGTAAACATGCATATATTGCAGATCACCTCCTTAACTTTAAGAGCCAATCGACAAGAAATTGTGCTAATTTAGTTCAATCATCTGCTTAATATTGGTGGCAGGGAGGTGTATGCCTAGCATATGCTGATGAAGTATTATGTTGGCTATACGGGACGGTCAAAGAGAGTAAGTTTATATAACTTTTACTTGTTGCCTTTTCTTCTGCTTCATATCAATGCCGCAAACAGCTATAATAAGAGAAGAATATAGAAGCAATCTAATTATTTGTTCCAGATTTTTCTCTGGCCAGCTTTCTCTGGTTATTTATTGATTTACCTCTGTCATCCGGTTTTCAGATGAAGACTACATATTGCAGTTTGCTCCACCATTCACTCGGTTAGAGCTCCTGCAAGCTCAGTCTTGCCCGGAAGTAATCAATAACCATGTTCAGCGGTTGGAGGAGGTTTGGGGGCCTCCATCTTAATTATAATTAAACACGGATCCAGGAAGGGAGTCAACCACTGTTGTAACCATGCAGGCTTTGTCTCGGCTAATATTTCCATGCCAAGCTATATTGTTTTTGCTTATATGTTTATATTCTGCAGGCCCTGAGTTCTGCCTCCTCTTAAAAGATTACACAACTGTAAATTTTGCATATGAATGAAGGGGATTGAATAAAAAAAAAAAAAAAGACGATTAGATCTGGGAACCAGCCTACTACAAGGATGGCCCCTCTTTTTTCGGGGGGGGGGGGGGGGGCCCCCCTTCGGGCCATTCAAGCAGGCTTATCAGTTGAAAAAGGCGATCGAGCAGCCGCTAGGTGCAGGGCTTAAAAAGATAATTTCTTATGATTGTAATAATTCCTACGGTGTATACTACTTTCTGGGAAAAATAAAATAAAACAATCTGATCAAGAAAAAAGAAGTAAAAATGATCTGTTATGTTCTTTACTACCTCTGATTCTTCTAATTAAAATATTAGAGATTCCATCGAAATCTTGCCTATTCCTACGGAGGAGTTTGCTATAGGAATAAGCAGCAAGGCGTGTGAGAAGCAAACTGTACAGAAAAGTGGACTTGGTTGGGGGTATAGGGTTATTTTGTCTCACATTGAAGGTATTAACTCTAAAGAATAGATTGTAAAGTGTAATAGGTATTTTAAAACTAAATAATGTGAGAAAAGGTGATAAGTTGGAGATGGTACTTCTATACTTAATAGAAAGATTTAACATATGGGTTCAATGTTAACTATTGAATGAGGATAAACTTCTTTCAAGATTTGTGTATTATATTTAATAAAGATAAACTAAAAAGTGTTATTAAAGAATATAACAAATTAGTGCAAATAAAATTTATATTAAATTAATAAAAAATTTTGAGAATTTGAAGAGTTTAATTAATTATTTTCTTAAAAGTTTCTCAAATGAATATTTTATAAAAAATTATATAAATAAATTAAGTGATACTATTAAAATTATAGTGAAAATAGTACAATATGAGTTATTAAATTATTTGTGTATGTTAATAGAATTATAAAAATATATAGTTAAAGGCTTAATAAATAGTAAAATTAATATAAATTATAAATTAAATTTTTGATTATTTTATTTCAAAATTCACTGCACATTTTGTAAGATGAGTTAGTAAGATGGTGGATTCCAAAACTAAGGTAGCATTAAATCTTGGAACCTCTCTTCTAATGGAGCTTGAATAAAATTTTTTTGCTAAAGTTGCTAAAAGGCCTAATTCATACTCCAAGTGTGGTGAAAGGTGCTTTTTAAGGTATCAATATGTCAGAAAACAGACTCGGTATATCACGGAAAAAAAGGTAAAACAATAACTTTAGGAAGACAATAATTTAAAAAAGCTAAAGGAAGACAACTACAAGACTTTAATAACATTATCAGTGAATGCAATTATCGGAAACACAAGAAATAATACTTCACAAATTAGGGGAGAGGCACTCATGAAGAACTTGATAATTCTTTCATAGATATTGGTGCTATTAATAGTTTATTGGATGCTAATGTGGCTAATGAATTGAATTACTAATTAAATAAAACTAAGTCAATTTTAATAAAAGTTGCTAATAAATAGGATATAAGAAGTATGAAGAAGAGTTGCCAATTTGAATGAAGAATACATAAACATACTTAAATTGCATATTTGAGGGTGATATTGTTTAAGATGTATGATATAATGTTAAGGGTGGATTAGATTAAAAGATTAGGACCAGTAACACTCAATCTCTCTAAGTTTAAATTATCTTTAATGTAAGAGGGAAAACAAGTGGATTTGTATGAATTCACTTATGATGCCATTTTTAGAATGATCACTAAAATTAAATTGCAAAGCTTTTTTAAGAAGAAAAAGAGTGGAGTTCAAGCTCACATCTTGACTATGGTGACAGCTATTAAGTCAACAATTTTACCTAAGCAAGTAAGGGCATTACTACATTAGTATTAAGATGTGTTTGAAGAACTTAAGGAGTTAATATCCAAAAAGACCTATGATCCTCAAATTCCCTTAAAACCTAAGGCTCACCAATAAATTTAAGATCTTATAGGTACCTATCACATTAGAAGAATGAGATTAAAAGGTTGATGCAAGAAATTTTAAGTTTATTAATTATACAACTTAGTACAAACCTTTTCCTTCTTTTGTCTTATTGGTAAAAAAAAAAAAAAGAAAAAAAAAAAGATGGAACATGGCTTTTTTGTGCAATTTATAAACAGCCAAATTCATTGATTGTCAAAGATAACTTTTTTATACATATTATTGATAATCTTCTTAATAAGTTAAAGAATATTATTATTTTCTCTAAAATAAATTTAAGAGTTAGATACCACCAAATAAGGATGAAAGTGGAAGACATTTACAAAATAAATTCAAAACTCACCATAAACATTATGAACTTATAATCATGGCCTTCAGCTCATAAATTCAGCAACTATATTTTAAGTTCTTATAAATCATATATTTACAAAACACATAAGAAAATTTATATTAATATTCTTTGATGACTTACTAATATATAATCATGATATAAAGAGTTATGTTAAAATCTTGCAATGGCCTTGGAAGTGTTAAGGAAATATAAAATATAAGTTGAAATATTTCTTTAGACAACACCAAGTTGAGTACCTTAGATATAATATTCAAAAATAAAGTTATAACTAATCTTAGGAAGATTAAAGTTATGGTGAGATGGCCTCTTTTTTCAATAATAAAGGAATTAAGTGAATTTTTGAAATTAATTGGTTATTATAAAAAATTCATTCAGAGTTATAGACAAATAAGTAAATTATTGATAAAATTACTAAAAAAAAGGATAATTTATGTTAGAATTTAATAGCAAAATAAGCACTTACTTCAACTTTAATAATAACATTATTAAACTTTACCAAGTCCTTTGTGTTGAAAACTGAATGGTAAAGAAATAAGGACAGTATCAATGTAAGATGGAAGATCCATAACTTATCTTAGTAAATAACTTCATATTAGGTCCTAGTCTTTTCATGTCTATGAAAAGAAATTTTGTTTATTTTAATGATAATCAATAAATAAAGGTATTATTTAGATGGAAATTTCTTTATAATTAAGACTAACCATAAACTATTAAAATACTTGATACAGTTTTAACTTCGTACATATGTTTAAATCAAAATTATTACCAAATTATTAAGGTTAGATATTATTTTTTACAAACATGGAAGTGAGAATAAGGTTGTTGATACTTTGTTGAAATAAACTAATTTATGAGAACTTTATTGATCAAGCTCATGGTGTTTGTTATGGCATGATTGTTATAATATCAAGGTGGCATGTTGAGTTTTTATCTAATTATGAGCATGATAATACTATTAAAAAATTCACAATTGAATCAATTTCAATATAGCAAAGCAAAACCTCATTATTCTCTTCAAAATAAGATTCTCATGTACACAGGGAGAATTTACTTAGCAGCCTCGTAACTTAAGTGTTACAGGAATTTCACATCTCATCTTTAGGAGGGCACTTAAGCAATAAAACTACTTGTTAAGGATTACAAAGCACTTCCGTAGGTTTAAGATGAAGCAAGCTATCAAGGATTACAGACAAGCCTGGGACATATGTCAAAGATGCAAGATAAAGAATATCGACTGTTCTAGGCTCCTTCAACCCTTATATCTATTAACTAAAACTCGAGCAAATATGAGTATGAATTTCATTAGAGGGTTTCCAAAATCTGAAGGCAAAGATGTCATAATGGTGGTCAGGTTCAAGTTTAGTAAATATAATTACTCTATGGCCCTCTCGCATCTGTTGCTAAATGCTTTATGGAAGAGGTTTAAAGACCCTGTAGGATGCTTCAGTCCATGGTGTCAAATAGTTACAAGGTTTTCAACAGTGCTTTTCGGAAGAGATTGTTCAAAATGTAGGGAACTAAGTTACACATATATTCGAACCCCTGCCCTCGGCCTCAGTTTTCAAATTGTTATCATTACTATAATTTGATTGTAATAATTGAATTTTCTTCATGAAATTATTATCAGGGACAATCAATTAAAATGTCGTAAGCCCGTCAAAATGACGAACTCTGAAAGAGGCCCAATAAAACTATGCCCGATTGAGCCCAACAGCATATCTAGCACGTGACTGCACGTGACCAAAATTGTTAATCACCGACTCAAAGCGAGAGAAGGCCGACGGCGGAGCTATATGTATCACAGAGGGCGGATCAGTAAGGAAGGGCGAGAAGCAAATGGAAGAAAGAGTGGGGAAAGAAGCGATGGAGAGAATAACGGAGAGGCTGTCGGCAATGGAGGGCCTCTACTTCCCACGCGCCGTCCAGTCCGACGCCGCCACTGCCTCCCAGCGCAAGTCCCTCCTTCTCCACCTCCTCTCCCGCGACGTCGCCGTTTTCCTAGGTACCCTCTCTCTCTCTCTCTCTCTCATGGGATTTTTTTTTTAGGCTGTATTTTTTTATAAATAATTTCCCTGGTAAAATAAACTGAATTGAGCTAATAAGTGTTTCTATTGGCTTCTGATTATATTCTTTGAATTCACTTCAGTTTCTTTCTTTTTTTTTTTTTTTTTTGTTTGTTGTTGATATTTTTGAACATAAAAATGTTTCAGTATTCGAAATTTATCATTTCTCCGTTGTAAATTAATTGCTTTCTTAATTGAGAGCGATACGGAGCGCTGTTGAATTCGGATGAGCTCGGGGAATTTGATGTACTTAACAATGATTACGAGATAAATTGGCACTTAAAGAACCTGAGGAGTAAAATAAGTCCAACCTCGGAGGATTTGCGGACAAGGTCGGTGAGAGTGAAGAATCGGAGGCTGGCTTATTTGAATAGACTGATTAATGATGGGAAGTACTTCTCCGAAGATGCCATGAGGGAGAGAGAACCGTATTTGCATCATGAGTTTGTGGGGAAGTTTCAGGATCAGAGTGCTCGGGGCATGGCGAGGCCGGGGGAACGGTGGTCTGAAACGTTGATGAGAAGGGCTGAGGAAGCAGTTTTGGTTTCAAAGATTAGGGAGGAGCAGCAGAGGTTGGGCGTGGCTGAGAGTGAATGGGTCGGTAATGAAAGGAAAGAACAACAGGAAGAGGAGGAAGAAGAAGAGGAAGAGGAAGAAGAAGAAGAGGAAGAGGAAGAAGAAGGGGAGAAAGAGGAGAAGGAAGAGCCAGAGAAGGCTCAAGGCAGCATACAATCCACTGAGGTAACTTTGGGTTTTTTCAGATTCTTCAAATTATTATCTGTTGTCTATTTTGTGTGGAAAAGCTGATTGGTAACTGTTATTCAAAGTGTTTTGTTTCCTTTTATCATTTTTCTTGCTGAACCACCATGATTGTGTTGAAAGAATCATATCAGAGTTTTCCTTCATTTCCTGAATGGATGCTGATTGAAAATTTTGAAACTAGCTAAATTATGTTTTGCTTACACGAGTCTAGTAGAGCATGAATTTCCTTTTATTTGAAATCTAGGAAAGAAATGCATCATCGATTCCTTTTATTACTTTAGCAGATAAAAATATACATTTGATTGTTATGTTGCCATGTTTTCTTTTTGGCATTTTTTCCTGACCATGTAAGCTAACTAATTAATCTCATGTGTTCTATGTTGAGTAGAATACCAGAATGGTATTAGCTCAATGCATATCTCCACAGTAATTTCTTTGGTTGCTTCAGCCAGTGTGTCCTCAACACTATGGTTTGTCTAGTCTATAATATATTGTGTGCTAATCTTCTAGTCAGGATATTGTGGATCTGTATTTAATTGAGGGTTTCATGCAATTTCACTTTGTTGGGCAAGCTTGCTTCTGTAACATGAATATACAACTGCTGGCTGTTTTGAACACAGTGATGTATTCATCTTTGTCACTGTCAGGTGTCCACCGAGAATTATGCTGTTCAATCAATCAGTGCTCGAGATGAAGAAGGAGCAACTTTATTAGCGGAAGACATGGAAGACAGGATGGACCAATTTACCTGCATCATGCATCAAAAATTTCTTGCGGGCGAAGACCATCAGCATCTGGACTACTCAAAAATAGACGAAGATGAGACCCTTGATGATCACTGGTCCAAGGAAGCCAACCGTGATGCTGAGGATAAGTATTTTGGTGAAGATGATTCCGATGATAGTATGGTCATGCGTTAGTGGCGCTGGTATGACAAGTAGCCTCTGGGGCATTTGCATGTTGAAATTTTCTTTTGCGAGTCCCCCCAATATTTATTTCTTTATGAGCAAATAACAGATGTGATCTTCTTTCTCCTCAAAATCTATTTGGTTCGCCGGCAAAATGTTTCAATTGTGATTTTTGCTGGGCCTAATTGCAATTATACTCTTTTTCATCTTTTCCGATAAACATGCTAGCAAGCAGAGCCTAAATTTAGCTCAAATGAATCAAATTCCAAACGCCATGGCACATTGTGAGAAACCTGTACATTGAGACATTAACAATTTATAGAATTGTATGAAACTAAAACAATACTCATCTCAAGTATTGTTCACAAACTAATTAATCTAAATGTAAGTTATTAGCTCTAATCCCAATCCCTCTGTTAATCCCTTTGTTCATTACTGCAGAGCAATGGGGGCATAGCCTCGTCCTGCGCTCTTGGCAGGATCCCTACAGAATCAAAAACCATGTCCTAGTGTGTTGACCCTGATTCTTTACATAGCATAGCCTCAGATGCATGACAAAAAGGAAAGGGAAAATATTCAAAAAAAAAAAAAAAAAAAAAGAGGTAAGAAAAAAAGAAGAGAACGAGGAGTTGACTGAAGGTTGAACAACTTGAACTCAATTATTCTGCCGACGAGCTGCGCAAGGTTGGCTGTGTGTACAAAACACACTGCGTATGGTGGTGATAAACTGCACTGACGGTGTGATAACAAGTCAAGTCAGATAACGTGTATCTAACACCGTCCTCCCGTGGTGCTTGAGGATGCTCAGTACGTAACCAGTTTTGGTGACGTGGCAAATGATCTTGGTGGACCACGATACAAGGACGAATGTCCACCCCCTTTCTTCAATGGGCTTGAAGTGGTCGTGCCGCATTAGACCTGTCGAGCATGTTGTCTGTTTCAATCTTTTTTCCGAGTTGGGAAATAAAAAAAAAAAAAAACATGTTTCATTTTTTTGTAGGGAGGTGGGGTCAACTTCAATAAAATATCCACCAACGGGACCACAATCTGCTGCACAGTCTCATCAGCCAAACCTAGAATAGAGTGATGGAATTTTCCATGGAGGGAAGGAAAGCAAATATATATATATATATATATATGATTCTCTTATTAAGGCCAAAAATTGCTTTTCTATGATGTAAGTGCAGCAAGGATCATCGAGCAAGTGCTTAAATTTTTTAGTGATTTAGCTGAATTCATTTTGCATGTGTGATAATAAAGAAAACAAAAAATTTTACAAAAATAAAAAAATATTTTTTTATATAACTCACAACTTAATAAAATAATTTTTTTAAAAAATATAATAAAAAATTTTTTAATATCACATAAAGTGTGAAGTTATAATAAATTTATGTGTAATTATAAATTTAATCAAAATTTAAATCTTGCTATAATATTAATTTGTTATGGTAAAGAATAACTAGATATTTTATAAGATTTAAAATTAATATCATTTATATTTTAAATATAAAGTAAATTAAGTGAGAATATTAATATTCAATTCTCTCTTCGATAGAATTGAATCAAGGTTTTCTTCTACTTGAATTTACCGAAACAATGACTTATCTGTCTTTTTTAGGCCATGAAATAAAGGTCTTCGTAGAAAGCTAAAGAGAACAAAAAAAAAAAAAAAATTATAGCCACGAAGGTAGTTTTACATTACTGAAGTAATCAATTTGTGAATGAGAGGGGTAGACTGAGAATTAAATATTTCAGGGTTCATGTAATCAAACAGAATTCAATGGAAATCATTGGATTATTATTGTGATTATAAAAGGACCACCATTTGTGAGGATCGTCCCTTCCTTCCTTTCTTGCTTTCTTAATCTCCTTTACCCAAGATAGGGGAAAGTTACTTTGGCTTGGTTTGTTTCCTTTTGCTTCACCCCTCTCTCACACGCGCACACACTGCTTTACACGTGTTATTTTCCGCTGGGCGATTCAAATCCAAGCAAAGCCCCATTAAAAATCTGGAGAGAATCAATGTCTATTTATATTTTTCCGCAAAGCCAAGATAAATGAATAAATAAATTGGACATAAATAAAATAAAAACGTCAAGCCCGACGTTCCGCCTCCCCCTGTCTCTCTCTCGTCTCTTCTCTCTCCGTTTCGATCGAGCGCGCAGCTTCGCGCACCCTCTGGCTCTGCATCGGAGACAAGGGAAACCCTAGATTCTGAGAGCGAGGGGTATTTTAGTCGTTTCGGTGGTGGAGCTGGAAGGAAGCAAGAGGAGTTGGGAGGAATCGCGGTCGTCGGGATGTACAGGGAGCGAGGGATTGGTGGGTCCAGGATGGAGGTGGGCGCCGCCGTCGATCGGAAGCGGATCAACGATGCTCTCGACAAGCAGCTCGAGCGATCCTCGCCGTCCACTTCCCGCGTTATCAACGGCAAGGACATTGGCAAGCTGCGTCAACCGCTCGATCACAAGGACCCGCTCTCCCAAAGCATAAATCACGCCTCCGATGGTAACTCTCTCAGTTCCTCTTTCATAATTATTTTCTTTTTGTTTATAATTCCTCTATTTTTGTTGATTTATTTTTATTTAATCATCGATGTCTTCTTCTTCTTCTTCTTCTTCTTCTTCCTTTTTGTTTTCCAAACAAATGGACCCTTGAGTTTGCGGGTAATCATTAGGTTGATGAGTTCATGACCCTTCCAAGTGCTAAAGATTTTATTGCAATTGTTATTGTTATTATGATTATGATTATGATTTTTATTTTTATTTTTATTCTTATATTTTATTTTGTGTAAATGTCACACTTCGTTCTTTTCCTGGGAAACTTAAATGGAAAAACATATTGGAGTTTCTGGTTGGTCAAATTTGTGAGCATTCTTGACAGATGAAGAAGCCTTTTGCTTCTGGAAACACGTTTGCCCCCTGTCCAACTATTGTTCTGGCCACAACCGGAATGATTTGTCTAAAGATCCAACTCTAAAGAATAATTCATGCAATGCCCAATTGTGCCAAAGAGTCAAGCTAAATCAGTGACGGAGTTTGCTTATTATTGTACCTCTGGGTCGGTGACCTTTTCTCACTATTTTGTGGAAATTCATTAGGGATGAATATGTCATATACCCATGATTTGATTGGTGAAATAGTATCTCTCTTCCGAAGAGCATGCTAGCACCAATTGCACAGTGTTCATGAACAATATATTAAGTAATTGTACGTAGGTGAGGTCAAAATTATGATACAGGCAGGCTAACATTAATAGCACAGTGTTCATGTTATGGACGTATATCCTAGCAACTACATTGTTTGCCAGGGAAATGGTAATGGATGTGGCACTGGTTTGCAATTCTGGCTTATCTTTACAATGCCGCAACCAGCTCGCCCAATGTAGGTTGTCTCTTATTTTAAGTATATTTCCCCTATTCTGTGGCCTGCTTTTTTTCTTTTTTCCTTCTTTTTCCCATGGAGTCATAGAATACCTGTGAATATAATTGACTTATTTATTCTAACAAAAACTAATTCACTCATATTGTCTGCAGAGGAATCTGAAACAGACAGTGAAGGGTCGGATGTTAGTGGTTCTGATGGGGATGACACATCTTGGATCTCCTGGTTTTGCAATTTACGAGGCAATGAATTTTTCTGTGAAGTTGATGATGATTATATACAAGATGACTTCAACCTTTGTGGGCTAAGCAATCAAGTTCCCTATTATGATTATGCACTTGACTTGATTTTAGATGTTGAGTCCTCTCATGGTAAGTTTTCATATTTTTAGATATGTGCAAGTTCGCATTGACCTGATCTTTCTTCCTTTGCTCTCTCTCATTTTACCAAAACTTTTGATATTGGGTGTGAGATATAAGCATATGGATTCATGGAAATGTCTGTTCCTCCTTTTGGTTAAATGTTTTTGCTGTAATGCTGGTTTACTCTCACCTTTTTCCAACAGCATTAATGGAGAATGGTTTTATTTCTTCTTTGATTTTGTGTTGCCAAGAAAACTAAGGTTTCACATTCAACTTAATATGTTGCAGCCTTTTTCAATTTTTTGATCATTTCTTGCAATTGATTGAAATTGATAGGCAGTATGTTTACAGAAGAACAGAATGAATTAGTTGAATCAGCAGCAGAGATGCTTTACGGCCTGATTCATTCCCGATACATATTGACTAGCAAAGGCATGGCAGCTATGGTGAGATTCTGTTATTAAATTTATCCTACATTTGCTCAATTTCATGACATCTATGTTTGAGCACCGGATATAATCGTTACATTGCAAAATTTACAGCTTGACAAGTACAAGAACTATGACTTTGGGAGATGCCCAAGAGTTTACTGCTGTGGACAGCCCTGCCTTCCAGTTGGTCAATCAGACATTCCGCGGTCAAGCACTGTCAAAATATACTGCCCCAGATGTGAAGATATATACTACCCTCGCTCCAAGTACCAAGGCAGTATCCATTGGTGCATTGGACTTTTTTCCTTCATTTAACCAACTATTAATTTCTTCTCCCTCATAATTTTCATCTACAACTCTAGAACTTCTCCCTGTGCAACTTTTGACAACTCCTTGGATGAGTTGTTTACTTCATTTTCGACTTTAAAGTAACTTCTTTGCTAGAAGCACCATTTGAGGTCTTATCCTAAGGTTCTTTCTTAGTTGGTTCTCTCATCTTTTCATGCTGATTTACTCGTTATATTTTCTTGGGTGGCAACAACTGTCTTAATTAAGATGTAAAAAGCCACTACGCTACCATCAACTCCCTGATTTTTCAATAGCTGAGTGTCAATCTAGACTCTGTACATCAAAACTTGAGCTAGCTAACTTTTGGTGGAGGTTTGTGTAGCCCAAATATGAGAGGATTGGATTTTGGCCATTGTTTTCAACTTAAGTGTGAAGAGCAGTCCACTCTGAGCACACTAGTGATTGAGACTGTGCTTACGGTAGTAATTGACCTCTGCAGTTAGTTTCCTCATGTACTGATAAGATATACATTCAGTTGATCACATATGGGTTGTCCTTACTCTGACAGACTTTTGAAATTTTTTATCATTACACATGGTAGGCTATAAAAAAATGACAATCCTATTCTGTTTCATTTTGTTGCTTTATCAGTTAGGACTTGCACAAATTGTGCACTCCATGATCCCACGTTTATATCCCTTTCCCTCCCTAGATTTGTCTCACAAAGAAATTTTTGTTTCCTCAACTATTTTTAGACATTGATGGTGCCTATTTTGGAACAACATTTCCTCACTTATTCTTGATGACTTATGGACATCTGAAGCCACAGAAGGCCTCACAGAGCTATGTCCCAAGAGTGTTTGGATTCAAGATACACAAGCCATGATGACAGCAGTTGAAGCTTCTTTTGAGGAGATTCACAAAGGTGTATTCTCTTCAGAGTTATGCTTTTGGGAATTTCTGTAAAGTGCTGTAGTCCTCCAATTGTGACAAGGTAGACGACAAAGTCAGAGAGCTATGTTTAGAAGTATGTGGATTCAGCAAGGTTACATAAACCTGGCAACAAGTTAAAGTTCCTTCTGGCCAGAAGCGATGACACCACCCCCTAAATACCCACCATCCCCCCACCTACCCCTGGCAGCCGAAAAATAGAAAAAGGAAAGGAAAAAGAAGTGTTCCATATGCTCTAGGGTTAGTGTCACATAGAAGATACCCAATTATGTCGTGTTAGTTGTAATTTTTAATTAGCTGCTTATGAAGCTGTACTCGCAAAGTTATTTGGATTTCCTATTTGCACCTTCCTTCTTTCTCGGTAGAGTAAGTTGTATAAATTTCTTTCAAAATAGCTACTCTCTGCATGTTTTCCTTGAGAGTAAGAAATTGGTGGTGTACCTAAAAGCTTTCATGAAATTTTATAATTTTTGGCATGCAGTACAGTTTATCATTTTCATGTTTTTGAATCGGACGAATGCATTGGTTTGAGTATGTATGGATGCAGAACTTGAATTTTGTGTTTGGAATTTACTATTCTATGGCCTTATATTCTTCTGGTCACTTATGTTATGGCCTCCATTTGGCTGGATCTGGGTTATGTGGTAGCAGGTAGGCCTGTTGTTCATCAATATAATCAGGTTTACTTTCTTTAAAAAAAAAAAAATAGAAAGAAAAGCAAGAGACTAAAAGGAATTTACTTCCTTGTAATTTGTTTCTCACAATATAATCAGGTTTTGCTAGGTGTGGGTACTTGTAGCTCAAGTGGAAGCGCATTGGGTGCAAATGTTTGAATGTGCCACACTTCATCCTTTTATCATGTTTTGTAACTTCTACCCCTCGTCTCACTGGCTATATCCAGGATGTACACAAGTAAAATTCATTGGCAGCCATTGAGCACGTATTTTGTTGTTACATATCCTTCACGTGGACCAAAGAAACAATGACACGCGTTTGGAACATGTTGAGACGAGGAAACATGAAAGAGACTCAGCCTGGACGTCCCTCACAACCAATTAAAATAGATAGCTAGAGGAAAAATGAATGTGGGTTATCTACTGGTCTAGTTCAGACACATACCCTAACACACACACACTAGAGTAAGTCAGCTGATTTGACTGGTGAATCCATAATTCGTACTCGTGACCTTGGTCTCCGTAATAATGGGGGCGGAACCAGAATTTTACAAAGGAACCACCGTAATATTACAGCCATTGGAGACGAAATATGGCATGCTGCGGTTATGTCTTCTCAAGAGACCTTCAATACAGTGCCAAGTACTTATGGATCCTTCCGAACTGCCAATAACGAGAAGCCTGCCTATTTCACATTCCACAATTTTCTGCTAAATATTCCCACAAAATATGAGCCAGATAGACTTTTCTAAAATGCAAGAGAGAGAGAGAGAGAGAGAGAGAGAGAAAGCGTATATAAAGCCATTTTTACAATGGCAAGGAGTTATCTTAGTTTGTAAACAGTTTCAATTCCCGTATGGGTAAAAAACCAATACATTTTCTCGCGACCCCAGCTGTCGCTACCCACAGCGAAAGCCCACTTGTTTCTTCTGCGGAACCAACAGCCCGCCCGATTTTAACGATATTAAATGTCAAGGCACTAATCCACGTATCGAATTAGAATTCGTGTGAATCGTCTACAACATCTAGACACAAAATGATTATTATGTATTATAATCAGGTTCGTTATTAAAGCATAATGGAAGGAACAATTAATGACACGTTGAATATCACCTATACTTAATGTATGGGTACGGAAATGGCTTAGCTAATCCCCATGCTATAATATCCAACATAAAGGGTGGTGGCATTCAACAGCTTTCCAACCAGGCCGTGGGCCTAAGAAATAGAATTAGCGGTAAGTGACAGTTCAAATTGTCCTGATCAAGTTTGTAGTCTCTAGACAGTGTTAATGCATTTAGAAATTACGGTTCAAATTGTCCTAATTCACTTTCAATATCAGCTATAGCCAGAATTATGTGGCGAAGGTCCATCAGCAGCCACTTCAATAGATGCCGTGGGACATTGAATTCAGTGACTGCTAACCCATGGCTAAGATTGATATGCACGGTCAGTGAGAAAACAATCACAAGACCATCAGATCAAGCTGAAGCCTCAGAACAATGACTTCCCCACGGAAAACCTTCAAATGGTTTCCAAAATTTTGCCAAAAATTTCTCACCACCTTACTTCCAAATGCACAAACCATATAATAAACTGTGTGTGTGAAAGATTGGTATTGCAACTAGAGACCAAAATGCTCATGGGTAAGTATGCAATGCCAAAGCAAAAATGACTGCTGATTCCTCCAAATGGAAGCGTAAATTGACACGGATCCACATTCTCAAAACAGTTTCAAGTAGCCTGTATCTAAGAGAGCAGACCATATTTCCTGAATACTGTAAGAACAGGTCAGTTGACGGCAGCTCAATTCTCCGTTTGTTCCCTCAGCCTCCGAATTGTGCTCCTCACTGTCACAGCACTAGCAGTGCTATCATGCAAAAAGAGAAGCAAATCAGTCATCTCGATCACAGATAAAAGAAACGGAGGTAAACATAAAAAAAAATAGAAGAAGAAAAAAGAGGCAAAAGAGGATCTTTACTTCAGAGTGTAGGCACCACCAGCCTTGACCTTCCCACAGTCCTTGCAGCCCCAGATTCCCACAGCCTTTCTCTTCACAGCAAACTGTAGCAATGTAAAAGATTAGTAAGACATAACATTATCGAGTAATTTGCACACTTCAACAACACAACATTGAAGTAAATCAATACCCAGAATTCGTGCACAATTGCAGCACAAAGCTTACCTTCCCACAGAACTCACAGAAGAATTTGCTGTGTTGGCTAACTTCCATCTTCTTAATCTGCTTCCGCAGACTAGCCCCATATCGGGTACCTACATTCAGAAGCAAATGAAAATACAAAAACCAAGCAAATTAAAATATGAGCACAATCCAAGATAATATCCTTCTTTCCCCAAACCCTATTCAAATAAAAAAAATCAAAAAATTCTCAGAGTCATATACTCTCAATACATTGACGGCTTCATCATTTCGAGAATAATAACTAAAACAAGTTGACATCAAAATTTACTTATCAATACCATTTCAATCCATTCGAAATTCATCAAGCTAATATCCTCTTTTATATGAAAGCAACGACTAAAAGGATCCTCTTTTATCAATATGACTATTCCAGGAAACAAGAGCATTAGACAGACACTAATCTCCGATGTTTTATTAAGGAACAGCTAAAGGCAAAACGACTGACTAATCGAAACAAAAAAAATCAATTGTCACGCACCGTACTTCCCAACGATGCCCGCCTTCCTCGTACGCTTACTCTTGCAGTTTCAAAAATGGAAACGACCCAAGAAAAAACAAACAACGTTAACCAACGGATTCACTTCCAAAAAGCCAACAATGCATTACCCAAAGAAACATTTTCCAAATTCACTGTACTTGGAGCCACAGACAGACAGAGAGAGATTACCATGGCTGAAGGGCTGATGAAACTCGGAGACGGTGGAGGAAGATGCTGCTGCGGCCACCAGGAAAACAACAGCAGGTGAGGTGGCTCTAGGGCTTCGTTTGCTTTGGAATTTATAGGGCTTCCCTCTAAACGTCAGGCTGGTCTGGCGTTAGGAACTGGGCCGAGCCCATTAGCCCGTCGGGTCTCCTAGCCTATGTCCGTCTGTCAATACAAAACACTTAAAGTTCTTCGGGAATTTAAATTTTCGTTCTTAAGATCTCAATCTCTGAATTTGGAAAAAATGAGTGTAAGATTTTTTTAAAAAATATAAAGGATTACTCTCGTTGTATAACTTATGATCTAATAAATATTTTTAATAAGTCTTAAAAAAAACCTTAAATCTCTTATAAAATATTACAATAATTAAAAATTAAAAATTATATTTTTAAGACGCAGAAATCATAAAAAATTGGACATGCCGTTATTCAAAAGAGTCAAGGGTCGTCAGTTAAGGTGGTCAACGAAAAAATAAAGTCTTCTGATCGGACGGTCAGATGCTAGCAAATATTATGATCTCAGAATAAAAATTTAAGGGTAGAGATTAAGGGGCGGACTCTTGAGTGCTGCTTTTACCCAGTTAGTTCATCTAAATTCCGGGCATTGATTTAAAATATGTTCTATTCGAAAGTTATTTGAAAGTTATTCTCAATACTGTATGGATAGGATGCAAGAAATTCATAAGCCGGAAGTTGAAGTAGATCTTACTAATTTGCACACGTTCTCAAAAAGTTAAAATACTAAGTAGTCGAAATATGTTTTATAACCTTTGGTTTGCATTGTCAGATTAACAAATGAGAGAACTATTCATCAAATGGTGCATCCTAGATATGTTTTATAACAGAAGAGAAAAATTGTCAAAACACAAAGATATTCGGGCACCACAAGGTTGCTCAATTCATATTTTGCAACTTCAAAGCTTTACTAGAGTTTCCGTAAAATCAGAGTCAGTGGAAACAAGGTGTGACCATCCCTGCACAAAATGTGTTGCCCCAGTTCATTCAAATGCCTTTTCAAGCTAAGCTAACCGAAAGAAAATAAATCTGAGTATGGTATTGGTAACAAACCACAGGAGGACTTTTTCTCTATTGCTGTGGATCTATGAAGCCAAAGGACTTAACTAAGTCAGAATCCTTAGGCTGTTATATTATCTTCTTAAACATGTCTTAAATGTTCGTCATGCTGAACCATCTCTTCCAAAATGCTGTCCTTCATCTTTTCATTTGACAGATCGGATGAAGTTTTCTGACCACCTCTGGCCCTGTCTGCAGAATAGAGCACCAACTCGGATAGCCACTCCTTCCCCTGGCGGCAATACTTCTCTTCTAACGTATAGCAATTTCTATTGCCCCATTCCATATGCCCGGCATATGGCTTGCCTCTCCACAGAAGGGTTCCACGCTACGTCAAGCAAAGACTATCCTGGAAGCTCCAACAAGGCTAATACCTTCAGAACAAGCCTTTGTTGATGCAAGCAACACCTTTTGATTCACTCAGTGGATTGTTAAAATCCTTTATCACTGATTGGCGCTGGTCAACATCTAGCCTTCCATGCATACACAGGATTTCTCTCCCCTCAATCCAGTTGAACCGATGTTCAAGCTGCTTGCTTATGAAGCTCAACGGATCAAGAAACTGCTTGCTTTGAGCCCCACACTCTGGCTTCATTTCAAGCCTTTTGAGCTTTTCCAATGGATATCCAGTTTTTATGTTTCTACGGATTTCTTTCCCTTGGATAGCAAAGAAGGGTGCACAGAAGCCGAGGGGACTGCATGCTCGAAATAAAAGTTACTTTTTTTTATCCAATTAATGTTTGGTACACGTGTAAGTTCACTATTGGGTTATTATATTCTATGGTTTCTTGTTTGTTTTGCTCTTTTGTCGGGGGTGACATTGAAGTGGGGCTAATGCTGAACAAAGGCTTGGTTCTTTTGGTTTTGGGTAAAGGGTGACATGCATTGAAAAAAATATGGGAATCAAGGAATTAGAAAACAAAACAATAATTATTAATTATTTTACTTATTATTGGTGTCAAAACATCCAAAATAATTAAGAATTTAAACGAACAATTATAACATTTTGAATTCAAATTTTTGAAGAGAATTATAAAATTTATGTGACGTTAGGACTAAAGTAAAGGACCTTTTGATAGATAAGGAAAACATATATTAACTGGAAATTGATTACCAATTACATACAATCAACTACTACCAGTGATGAACTATCGGTTATTATCAACTAACAAACCTTAACTAGTTAAGTCGGAAGAAATGCCTTTGAGAAATTTCATGCAAGGAGAAATTCAAGAGATATTTTAATAGCTATGGATTTAGATTTATATTTTTTTTAAATATCAAAATTTTAATGGTAAAAAAAGTTGTAAAATTTATATGAATAAGAAAAACTAAATAAAGGATTAAGCGTCAAATTTATATGTAGAGGAACTTTTTATTCCTCAACAATATTATTATTATTATTAATTAAGCGAGAAAAAAAAAAGAAAGAAAGAAGCAGTTTCTTCACGTCGTGTATGACCCCAAAAGAACTGCCTGAAACCAGGGAGCAAAAAAGAGAATGAGTAGCGTATTGCTTAATGGCCTAACTTAAAAAATCAATGCATGAGTATATAGTTGCTTAGCCAAATTAATTAATGGTGCATTCATACTCCAAACTAACAAATAGCAGACATTTTCCATGTGATATGAAGATTGATACTAAAAACTTCACATAACTCGATGTATTAATGAATGCGGCTTGTGTATGCTAAAATGATCAACAACATTTTAAATTATAATCTACGTTTAAACAAACAAAAATCACAGTAGCTAATAACAAAATCTTGCAATCGAAGGTTTAAAGATGCGTGCATACCGCTACACACACGCACACACACATATATATATACACACACTTGCCAGGCAACAAACGAGCATTACCAGTGTTGGTGCACATAGAGTTACGGAGCTACTTTCTTTGATCATCCAGTTAAAAAATTGAGTAGAGCAAACCGCACACACATGTTCGCCTATGGTAGTATTTACCATTTAGTAAATAAACCAGAGAAAGAAACCGCATTGAATGGTAGATTGTCATGTTCTGGGATATGCCATCCAATTTGTGAAAAGGTGCAACCTTTGAAAGGGGGTCTGTCATTGGACCATCTTTGGGTCCTGAAGCTACATCACCCACTTCGTTGAGTGGCATCCTGGCGATTTTGGGTAGCAAATCATAGGAAGGCAGGGGCCGTTTGCACCGTTTGGCAGCCTGGAATATTCTAGTGGTGCCCACCAGGTGCGAAATTCCATTCAATATTAAATTACATGCTCTAAACGTATGGAAAGGCCAATGCAGTACATTGGAATATAATAATATAAGGTAGGTTGACGCTGACGTGCTGTCGCCTTTCAGGAACGGTAACTTTCGAGGTATGGGTGTATTCAGCAATGGGTCCCACCAAAAATAAAAAAATAAAAAATTCAGGGCTACAAATTATTATATAAAATAATACATCTAGAGAGTCTCTTTCGGGAGTTGTCGGGTGAGGTATTTTGCAGCAAAGTGTGGGTTCGCGTGACTAATTAATTTATAAACAAACAAACGTTAGAAGTTCTCCCGACATCAGTCTAGTTTTATGATGCACATGTTATAACCCGAATTTTTAAGAGAATAATAAGAGGAAAATAAGTTTTTTATTTTTTAAATAATATTTGACTATTAAAAATTTTAATCTTAATTTTAACAAAAACGTAAAATTTATAAACATTTAAAAATTTATTATTATTATATAAATAACAGTTAAATATTTTTAAATGGATTAAAAGATTAAAAAAAATAAAAAGAGGAAAGGGAAGGGAAGAGGAAAAAAAAAAAAAGAAAAACAGAGAGAAAGCAAAGGAGAGAAACGGAGTAAAGCCGCGTGAATTGAGTGGGACCCAGTCGGCCAAGAGTCCGAAATCAAACGGCCGTAAATTTTCAAAAAGCCCCATCCCTCCCTTCCTCCCTACCTCACCTTAATTAATTTACTAATTATCATTAATTATTTTGTTTATATTCAAAACAGAAAAAACAAAAAGCAAAACAACATCGTATACAAAAAATAAAAAAAATAAAAACAAAAAAAAGCCGAAATCTGTCTGTACATAAATAAATAAAATATTATTATTATATTATTATTATTATTATTATTGTGTTTAGCTGTTCGAGAGATCGGGAGGAAGCAAACGATAAAACCTACGATTTTGGTCTCCACGACCATTTTTTCACGACCTACATTGTGCGCGCATTTCGATCGCAGGTTGCTGATTCTAGAAGTTTCGATTTCTCTTTCGGGTCTGATCCGGATCCGAAAACCCGCGTCCGTCGGTTTTGGACCGGGAATCCGGAAGCAAGCGCCGGAGGATTTGAATTAATGCGGGATGGACAGTGAATGGGATCTGATTTCTGTGCGTGAACCTGTAAAACAATTTTAAATCTTGAAATCGGTAGCTGCATTGCCCCCTGAGACCGTCGGTTTTTTTTTTTTTAATAAAAAAAAAATCTTCTTGTGGTTTTCTTTTCGATGTTTGTTTGGGAATCTGGACGGAAAGCGGTGGGTTTTTGAGGAGAACGATGGATCGGTTATCGGTAATCAGCGAGGAGCTCGCCGAGATAGACGGCCAGATAGCCGATGTTTTTCGAGCCTTATCGTAAGCCCTTTTTTTTTTTTTTTGGGTTTTTTTCTCCTATTGATTAGATTGAACGTGAAAACTTTCATTGTGATGGCTTCAATTTGCTAGCTTTGTTTTAACAATGCGTAATTAAGATTGTATGAGTGTTGTATAAGACTGCATTATTGGTTTGTATGAATTTAAGCTTGATCTTTGGCTTTGACTAAAGGGCGTCCTCGAGGCTCCTAAATTTTTGGGTCTTTTCTGCTTCTCGAATTCATCGCCACCAAGTCACAATGGAACTTTGAATGGATTCATAAAGTAAATGTTCCCTAATTTGGCACCTGAAGCTTTTTTGGTTAGTGTATTCCTAGTAATTCTGTAGAGAATGGTGGGCCCCTGCAATACATTGTTGGGAAAGGTGGTGAAGTGAGATTTGTGTTGTTTTTGCAGAAATGGGTTCCAGAAATTGGAGAAGATCAAGGATGTTAATAGGCAGAGTAGGCAGTTGGAAGAGCTTACTGGGAAGATGCGGGACTGTAAGAGGTATTTGGCAATCAAGGCCTTCTCTTTATCTGTTTAATTGTGTTAGGATGAATGCCATTTAAATTTTCAGTTCAAAATTGACTTAATGCAACTCGTGCTTTTGTTGAAAAAATAGTTGCCTAGAGCAAGATGCATCAAAATCATGGGCAATTGTTATGCTTGTTCTTTTGATCCACCAATTTTAACTTGACTATATAACTTTCTAGATAAAATTTCCGAAAGGTATCCCAGAGACTTGTTCCCTCTTCTCACAAGCAGGTTGAATTGTGTAACGGAACTTTTAGCTCTTGAGTTGTTGAACCAAGTTATGAAGGAGCCAACAGATGATTAGATCTGCAGTCTGAGAATGGCAACCACCTTGATTGTGTTGCACTTGTGATTCCTGCAATTTATGACTAATTGGATTCATGAAGCTGATGGTAACTGAAGAGTAGATTTTCCTGTTTTCTTATCAAGGAATTCCATGTGGAAAGAAGTGATGACTGCAATTTCTCCTTCTTTGTTCCCCTATCTGCATACCAAAACCAAAAGTACTCCTGTACTACAGTCCACCTATCATGAACTTCATATCCTCATCTGTTGTTTCAGTAGTTCTATGGTGAAAGTTACCTTAACAGAACATTATTCCCTATATTTGCCAACAATGTGTACTTCTTCCTAAATGACTTCAGAATTAGTTTGCAGAATTTTGTGGATCTGGGTAATTAGTCTGAGGAGAAAATTGATTGTAACAGTATGGTTCTGGAAAGAGTCATGTAGATCAAACAACTCTTGTAAACAACAAGGGCATCTCTCTTAAGATGTATCCTCTTCAGAACACCTTTGTCTTGCTGAAAGGATTTGTGCAGCAAGTTTGCTGCTATTGTACTTGTTCTTGCCTGTTGCTTTTATTGTTTCATTAGACAGAAGAGGAGTAATGTTTCTTGTCTTTCAGGCTTATTAAAGAATTTGACAGAGAAGTGAAGGATATGGAAGGCAGAAATGATCCAGAAACCAACAGAATGCTGAATGAGAAAAAGCAATCAATGGTGCACTTTTTGACTTTCACTTTCTTTCATTTTCTGCCTAATTTCCTTTTATTTCTTCATTTCTCTCAAATCTTTAAGTGGCTAAAGTTAACTGAATGTGTTGGCATTTTTATGCAGATAAAAGAGTTGAATTCATATGTTGCTCTTAAAAAGCAGTAAGTTAACTTATCCAGGAACTTGCAGTCAAAGTGTGCCATCTAGGCATAAGATTGAGTATATACAATTTTCCATAGGAAGTCAGTGACATTTGTTTTTACTTTTTAGTCTGCAGAGGAATTCTTCCTGAAGTCTGTGGCTTGTTATGTTGCTTAGACTTTTGATAATCTCTACTTGATTTCTTGCTTTTCCTCCACTTGCCCTACTAAAAGAATGCAAGAAACTTAAAATTTTTTGATTGCTGTGGTTATGTAACACATCTCTTCCTCCTTATTTGCTCTGTAATTGCCTTTTTACCAAATGACATATCATTCTCTACTTGTGCTTTTCTTTTTTTCTTCTTTGACGTTTAGTTGTTGTTGTCATTAGATTTGAGTCTGACTCAATTCAAATGATTGAGCTTGGTGTGTAAGCTTATTACAAGATTAATCTTCAAAACCTGAACTTTGATTTGGAGGGCAACACTATTTTGCTTGGCTATTAATAAATTTGATCTCATAAATCTAGATGTAGCATGTATTTCAGCTCTACTTAAGATTCAAAACTTATTCTTTTGCTGAAGCTTTCGTCTTTTAATCAATAGAAAAAGAAAAATCAAATTGCTTTGCTCCAAAAGTCATTGACAACCCTCTACCTCTCCCAACCTCCTTTATGTGTGAAAAAGTTGGTTTTTTTTTTTTTTTTTTTTTTCCCAAAGACTAAAGTTTTTGCCACACCCAAAACAATTAGTTTCCTTGGTAATCCTTAGGTAATTGAATTTTGAAAATATACTTCTGATCATTTGTGTCCCACAATAATCTGATATGTTGCCCATATCAATTAACTAACTGTTTATCGTTTTCTTTGCCTTTGTTCCTTCATATTATCTGTTTTCAATATTGTTGTGATGGTGATTCAGATATGCAACCAATCTTGAAAACAACAAGAGAGTTGATCTCTTTGATGGTCCTGGTGAAGAACTGAATGAAGAAAACGTATTGCTAGCTTCCTGTAAGATATGAATTTTTTTTTTTTTTTTTTTTGTGAAATTTGTTCCTTTTCCTTTGATCAATATAGAGGCTTTAAATGCTGTTAGAAGAGTTTGGCTTCAGAATTAAAAGTTCTCATTAAAGATGGATAGACTGCCACCAGGTGTGTAGTGGCGCAGACAATTTATATTTGTGGAAAGAGAATGTATAGCTTTTAGAAGGTTATTCCATGTACTCATAATACTCTGTTTTGTTCATTTAGGATGTCACCATTATTTTTCTTTGTTCTCAACATGACTGATGTGAGACATATTATCATTATTGGTTGTTTCCATGTGCATTTTAGGCTTAAATACTCATTATTCATATAATTTGTTTTGTTTATTAAACTTGCTGGATGATTGATAGATTCTATAACTTCTTGTCATTTAAGCAGTTGTGCCTCTGGTGTGCCCTCATAAGCTGAGGCATTCTCTTTGTTTGTTTGAGGCCATTTTCCTGCATTTATGAGTATGTGTGGCACTGAATTGAATCATATCTTGATTTGCACTTTTATAAGGCAGAGGATGTGTCTTTTGCAGCTATGACAAATCAACAACTAATGGATCATGGGAACCGAATGATGGATGAGACTGATCAGGCAATTGAGAGGGGAAAGAAGGTTGGGTCTTCATTTTGAGATGCACATTACTATGTTGCATATCCTGAACTTTCAGGAAAAGGCTGTCCTGTTTTATTGGGATGGTTGTCTCTGAAGATGCCCTGCAATGTGAACACTTCTAGTGTCTTGCAATTTCTTCAATCTTCAAACTCTCTTCCTTTATGATGCTGAGTTACCTGTTTAGGCATAAAAAAAAAAGGCATTCCAGTGCATGAGTGTCGCACATTCTGGGTTTTTTGCAGATAGATTGTGTCCATGACTGAAACCCATGACCCCATAGCTTCCGTTTAGGCACAATGGTTTCAAAAATACTATTGTGATGCCTTTCTTTGTTCTTTCATCTTTTGCAATGGTTGAATTTGGTTTGCAAAAATGTAAATTGTCAGATAGCTTTCATTTTTTCTTGTCTTTGACTGGAAATTTGTAATTGGTTAACACGAGAAACTCTGCTGACTTGGTGCTAAAATGTTTATAAGTTAGATTTTTTTTTCTGTTTTTTTTTTTTTATAAACATGAAATTCTTAGTGTGTGGAAACTTGCGGGAATCACACCTACAATTTAGTTATGTGTAGGATTGCCTGGAAGATCAGCTATCTGACATAATTACTTGGTCCCATAGCAGTTCTAACAATCTACTTGCGGGAAATTTAGTGAATGTTTTTGCACATCTCAAGATAATAGGAAAAGAACAAATGTGAAACAAGGGAAATTATCTCCACTTACTTTTCCTTGGAAGAAACATAATATTATGTGTCTATTCGTGCTACAGGTTGTTCAAGACACCGTAAATGTTGGGACAGAGACTGCAACAGCACTTAAAGCCCAGGTACTCATTTGAGAGCACATGCCAGATTGAAGGATCATAATTTGTAGCATCTTGTGTTCAGTTTATATTTCTCGAGGAAAAGGAAAAATGCAAAATTTATAATTCTTGGCCCGGACTAAGAACATTTTCTTGTCCAGACAGAGCAAATGAGTCGCATTGTTAATGAGCTCGACTCTATCCATTTCTCACTCAAAAAGGCTTCTCAATTGGTCAAGGAACTTGGTAGGCAGGTCAATTACAAAATACCCATTTCCTCTTTTTTCATGTATTCTGCCTTCTTGTAATCTTTATAACTTTGAAGTTATCTTGTTAGGTTGCAACTGACAAGTGCATTATGGCACTGCTCTTCCTTATTGTTGTTGGAGTTATAGCTATCATTATTGTGAAGGTACACTCTATACTCATTTCTAGTTTTTTCTTTTTTTTTTTAATTATATTTCTGAAGCTTGTATATTATGCTTTTATTAGCTGTTGCTTTCTGAATTCTACATTTTTGTTTTGAATTAGACATTGCCCAGTAGTTTTCTATGGTAGATACTATCCTATTACCTTCCCCCACCATCTTCTTGTTCTCCTAGTAGCTTGGGTCATTCTTCAAAAAATCTCAGTGCAACAACTTAGGGGGAAGGCACTGTATAAGGCACACCCTAAACAGTGGCTGGGATTGCATTTTCCATGTTTTGAACGAAAATTGTCTCCTTTCTACTAAAGGAAGAAACATAAGAAAGAGGAAGAGGAAAGCAGGTTGTAAGTCTAAACACTAGCCACACCTTGGGTAGAAACAAAAGAGAACTTTTCTTGGCTTTTGATGGTTTATCTGGTAATTTTAACTGTTCTTTGGCTATCTGTCACTTCTATGTCTACTTTCATTATCATGTTTAGTCAAATCCATCCAGAGTCATGTCTGCATGCAATCTCTTTTCCACTGGCATCAATTAGTGAGTGGCTCAATTGAGTGCTTTCCTATGTTAAATTGATTTCTATCTTCTATAATTGATCAACATTGCATACTGTTCCAAAGAACTCTACTGGGACCAATGAAATTCTAACACTACCAACATGGATACTTAGATTGGAAGAGGGCTATCCAAAATCATCCTAATTGGTTGAATTTACCAATTATTTAGTTGGCATCTTAAATGGCATTTTAAGTTTTAACCTTGTGGAGCAAATGACTTGGTAGAAATATCTTTTGGTGGTGAAGCGCCTCAATTGCTTTCTACAGAATCCCGTGGTTGTCAGAACCCATAGTTTTTTGTTTTTTTTTGGGGGGGGGGGGAGCAATGTACATCAGTAGTTGCTGCTAGTTAGAGTGGAGGGGCAAGTATGGGTCTCCACCTCGTAATGGAGTTATCCAACAAATTGCTGCCTGTTGCAGGACTTTAGAGGAACTCCCCATGCCAAAGGCTTTAGCATGATGATTCTCGTGACCGAGGCTTAAATACACCATCTGCTAACATTCTGTTGATACCTGAAACATGCTTTTTTATCATTGCTTTGTTTTTTCAGCTTGTGCATCCAAACAACAAGGACATTCGGGATATTCCAGGCTTAGCCCCACCTGCCCAGAATCGCAGATTACTCTGGCATCCATAAAGAATACTAGTTAGAAGCTGGTGTCTTGAGTTTGTCAGGATGAATTAAGAGTATTGGATACTTTATAGGTTTTGATGCCATTAGCAGTACCAGCATTACGGTGGTAACATATGGGAGTATCCTGAGTCTGTTTTGCGGTGGAGTCGAGTTCACAAACTGCATCATCTTCTTGCATTTGTTGTGGTGTTAATTACATATTCAGTAGAAGAGACCGTAGCTTATTTTTTACCCACTTAATGAGGGCAAATTATTGAGGCGAAGGAAACATGAACATGCACCTGAGATTGCATTGGTTTATACCCTGTATAATCCCCCTTGTACAATATGGTCTTACAATTTGTTTGCCATTCTTTTTTATATCGATTTCTTCCTTTTCACCGAATGCTTGCACACAACATACCGGATATTACTAAATTATTCACTCTTTAAGTGCCAACCTGTGTACAAAGTATCCTGCATGACCCGAATTCTTCATTCTCAGGGTGGCAATGTGGCACGGTAAGGATACAAGTCTTCATTTGATTTATGTGATCAATTACATCTTCAGTAGATTTCGCTCTCTACCATGCTGCCAATCCGGTGGGGTCGATTGAGCTTGTTGATGCGAATTATCATGCTCAGGCTAGAAGCTTGCGTATCTCTCCTGCCAATTGTTATTGGAAAATTTAGCAAGAAATTTGGCAGCAAAAAGTCAGTCATTGAGACTTTCGGTCCATTCCCGTGGGAAACTGATCAGGAAAAGCAGTGGAAGCCCTTCAGGAACTGGCAGAAACATCCATAGGGTTGATCGTCATTGCCTTGGTGCATATTATTGTGATCCCTCGACCTAATAAAATGAGCTGGACAATTCCTCATCACTGCGAGAAAAGTTCAAAACGAAAATAAATTGGTTGACGGTCCATTTCCAGCACGATTCATTCCCTGGAGACGTCGCGAAGTTGCATGGCATTTGAAAGCCGGGAATTTTTGAGGGATGTATTCAGGCTGCAATTCAAAGGAAGTCTTTATCATAATAACTTGTCAACTTATGCTACGTCAAAGACATTTCTCACACGGCCTCCGGCATGTCTTTCTATGTCTGTCTTTAACCCTACCATCTGTTCTCAAACTTTAGGAGAGCTGACAAAGACTCTTGGGACATACCGAACAAGAAAACGTTCAATGGACACAGCAACGAAAGACATGATAAATAAAATAATGCAAATATCATTGCAATAATGCGAAAAAAAAAAAAAGAGTTGACGAAAACAGGAAAAAGTAAACAAATTGTATCATTTTATTAGTTGTGCGTTGCCCTGTCCATCACTCCTCTGTCTGTGTTCATACTTTGAATGAAAAATTATAAAAGGAAATCATTAGCACCAGTGTTCACATGCACGTCTTACGCACGAAACACGTCGTGTACAACGAGGAGACGAATATGATTAACATTCATGCAAAAAAAAAAAAGAGAGAGAGAGAGAGAGAGAAAATGATAATTTTCAACTTAATAAGTCACACGTGCATAGATTCCCAATTAATAGAAGAGTGAGAGTGGGATTGGTTTGAACTATTAATTTTTTGACTTAATAGAGTTTTCATACGATGTTATCGTACACCCAACAAGTATGCATTCGTGATAAGGCGCAAAGACGAGGGCCGCGATGTCCCGTCCCTCTTTGGACAACAAAGGACGTTCACACGTGACTGCACTTATAAAATGTGTTCGGACAAGGAAAAATAAAAAAAAAAAAAAGGCCGAGTGGACTCATGAATTGGGATTTAATAATACCGATGTGCTAAACAATTAAAAAAATAATTAAAAAAAATAAAAGAAAGAGGGGGGTTTTCTCTTGAAAATTCGAGTTCGGATACCTAAAAGGAGTTGGTTGCTGCGTAAAAATTGAAAACAACTTTTGTCAAATTGTACAATATATTGTCCTTTTAGCTTCATCAATGAAAATAATCTTCGATTGAGGTTTGAGAATATCTATCGGGAAAATTGTTAAGTACACCTAACTTTCAACCACTCACCGTTAATTTAGTGATAAAAATGGATTTGGGTTGAGTGGATTAGGTATGCGGTCCGGGAGGATAATTTGGTTTGAGAATATCTACAAGGGAAATTGTTAAATATACCCACCTTTTATCTACTTATAATTGATTTAATGATAAAAATAAATTTAAGTTGAGTTAATTAGTGATATGATCTTAAATTCAAATTTTCTAAGATTCATTTTATATTTTAAATAAATAGTTAAAATAATAGAATACGGTGTTATTGATTTTAGATATTATTTATAAAAAAATCATTTATCATAAAAAAACACAAAATTTTGATTTGATATATACCGAAAGAGTTGACTTATGTCCAAAGGGAGCTCTTTTTTTTTTTTTATAATCTTTTTCTCTTGAAATACGGTAATAAATCAATGTGGTTTTCCGAGTCTGTTGAGTTGTTATTGGCTAGTAGAGAAGATGAAACATCTGCCACATCTCCCAGTGGCCCTCGGAGGCATTAGAGCCAATCGGGTGGACAGTCTCACTTAAGTGAAATGGTTTTTATTTTTATTTTTTGTTTTTTATTTTTTTGAGGGTCACTGGTTAAATCGAAATGATGGAGGGAGTTCTTGTTCGGCAATTTCTACGTACAAATAATCACAGTAATCTGAAAAAGTGTGAGAGTCGCACGTTCACAACTTGCTATACCGAACCAAAACGATGGTGGCATGGACCACAGATAAGTCAACTCGTGGGAGGGAGCCACGTTAGTTGGGAGACAAATTTTTATTGTGTTTTAAAGCAAAGATGAGAAATTTGGATATTAAATATTTAAATTATTAAAAGCAACAGAATCTCTATATGCGGCACGAAAAAAAAATTAAAAAAAGGCTCAAAATCTAATGTCCACTACATTAAAGGTAGCATTGGAGGCACACCCGCGGCTTATTCTTTAATCTGTAAGAAATCCCGGGTCATCCTGCACGTGACAAACCAAATATAGACAAGGCATTTCGACACATCTTTGACTCATATGTTTCTTTGGAAATAACACTAAAAAGTTATATATATTAGAGCAAAGGTTAACAGACACTAAAAAGTTTTAATCTGATTACCGCTAAACGTCGTGATTTAATGGTACGAAAATCGTTAGTTGTCACGTTTAAAATTATGAATTCAATTCTCCTTTTAAGGGGTTTAGTGTAGTTAAAATTATACCTTAAAATTTATTCTTCCAATAGTGCAATCTGCCCCAACTGGACCATAGAATACTTTTCTTTTCTTTTCTTTTCTTTTTCTTCATTTTATGTAGAAAACAAAATTCTGATTGCCTGATCGTATGCCCTCAAGAGGGGAAATATAGAAAATAACAACCATGTGCCCCCAAAACATTCCGAAATCTTATCAAGAAGAATAAAGAAAACACTAACTCCGATTAAAAAACGTGAACGCAAAATTCTACCAAATCATGCGGCAGATATGAGAGCTACGTTAATGAGGAATAGCATTATCTAGAAAGGGAATGTAGGTCGATCTTAATTTATAGCTTTTTAATTCACCATTCATTAATATTCGTAACCCAAATCCAACGGCGGCAAATCAGAAGTTGAGAGGAGCGATGAATATAGATGTTGACTGTCGACCTGCCATGCATACAAGGAACTTGATCGTCAAAAAACCCAAAAAAAACAAAAAACAAAAAAAAAGAGACAGAAGGCGGCTAATGTGCGAGAGTTCCGAGAAATTCTCCAGAAATGAATAAGAAACATAAAGTGGACTGCAGCCTCCATTCTCAGTTAATTAACGAGACCCAGTCTACGACGTGCATATATAGAAAGGAAAGATTACGGGAACTGCTCCGCGTATGTTTGTAAAACCTACATCCACGGTCAATATGTTGACTGGGTCACTTCTAGAAAGAAAAAAAAAAAAGAAAAGGGTCACGTTTTAGATCTCCCAACCAAACAGGATTAAGAATTATTTCATAACGCGATCCACATACATCAGATGCAACGACTGCTTAACGTTGTTTTATACTCTCCTCCATCCGTGCTTCTATGACCATCCATGTTGTTTTAAAAATCCCTGCCAGATGATCATGGCAATCTTTGACAAGTTAGCTGAGAAATGGCAAGGAAATTCCCCGGGCTTGACCTGGAATACCTGGCATAGCAAATGAGAACAAGAAAAGTACTGAGAAAATAGAGAGAAGAGGACAGATCAAAGGGGATAAGGCAATCACATGAAGTGGACCTTTCGGGTCAATTCAACAAGAAAGAGTCCAAAAGGAAGAAATTAGTGTGCTTAAAGATGTTCTTTTCTCATTTTCATCGGGTCCTTCGTTCGACATTGTTTCTTGTGGTACACGGACGCGAGAGAAATCAAGATTACCTCACCGAAAAGAAAGAAAACCGGCCATGTGATGGGGGGGGGGAATAATTAATGGTAATTTCTCTTCCTTAATTCATAAGAAATTTCAATCTGTTTCCCGTCCGGCCAATGTGCTCGTACCACACCATAAAACGCTCTTATAGAATTTTGTTGGTCCTAGCTATTTTTAGTTGTCATGGCGTCTCCATATTGTGTTAATATTTGGTTTCTATTATGTGTATAAAAAATTAATTTACTTAAAAATTTAAATTATTAAATAAAATTTAAAATACAATCATATATTATAATTTAATACATTTAAATATGAGTAAATTAAATTTATTTGACCTGAAAAAATTTATAATTGATTCACACTTAAATATACAAATAATATAATTTAAATTTATAATCATTTAATTATAAAGCTTTAACATTATATTAAACATTAATATATTTAAAAATTAAAATTATTGAATAAAATTTAAAATATATACCATATGTTATGATCTAACGTACTAGTGCTAGAAGAAGAAGAAGAAGAAGAAGAAGTCACCCCAGCAATGTGCTCTTTCTTCTTGATCAAATGTTTGCATCCCATCTCTTCTTTAGTTTTATGAATCCTCCCATATGTTATTTTGATGACGATGAGTCTCATACAGACAAACTATTTTGAAATAAAAGTTTGGAATTGGAATAAGCATTTATTTGTTCACCAAAAAAAAAAAAAAAAAAAAAACCCTCGATACCCAACACAACTTATAATCTGGTCTGTCAACCCATAAGATTTAGATGTCAAAAATACAAGATCAGAGCCAAATCCGAGAGTTTGTTGACTAAGAACATTTTTATTTTATTTTTTTTCGAAATAATTATTTCCTTTAAGAGTCGAGCCATCTTTCGAAGCTAAATCGTGTGCTATTCTCTTGCTTGGTTTATGATGGTCATAAGTAGGATTCTTTATGCTCGACATCGTTTTTTATTAGTTGTTTTCAGTTAATTAAGTAGACTTTTTTTTTTTTTTTTGAGTTGCCTGTAGCATAAGATACACACGGAAACCGGAATTGTTAACTCTCTGGATTTCCAAGTCGCCGCCCATGGTTTTAATAAGACGGGAATCGGGTTCCCTAGGCTAACCCTGCATTAATGAGAACTTAAGTTCGCAGTCGCTTCTATAGTTAATTCTTTCCCCCCCTGTTTTTCTGGGGGGGGGGGTCCACTCTATAGTCAATTCTTTTAATTTAAGTATGTATATCGCTGGAAATTTTTGGCAGTTTGTATCCATCTTCAGCATGGTTAGAGGTGGAACGCAAAAGTCTACTAGAAAAACACAAAATAATGAATATAATTAAACACAAGTAACGAAATTCAGAGTTCCCAACGAGACAATCAAGCGTTTAATAATCTACAGCACGCATTTTGCAAATTGATAGAAATTAAATTTAGGTCTTTTAAGTCACTAAGCCCAACAATAACCTTTTACCAGCCCGGTAATTTCTATCATTAACACTCGAAATAAATAATAAGACTCACTAAATCAAATGCCTCGTACACTCTGTGTATGTATGTATGTATATATATATATATATATATATATATATATGTAGGAGGGCCTTTTCTTTTCATAAAATGAATTTCTCGTAGCCATTTAGCTCCCGTAATCTATTAATTCGCATACCTCCTTTTTTACTTTGAGGACTAGAGAGGGGGGGGTGTCAAAATAATGGACTTCTTGCATTGAAATAAAAACGAACCTCGGTGGACTTTTACTTTAGATTAAGACTTGCGTGCCGAGTCCTTCGTCCAACAACATAAAATTGTGTAAATGGACGCGTCCTTTGTTGCGTTTGATTGATGGCAACGGGAGTGAATTTGTAAAACATCTTATTAAGATTTAACAGCATAATATTCACAAAATTTCCGTTTTTTTTTTGTGTTTTTTTTTTTGGGGGGGGGGGGGGGAACTTGCTAAAGAAGGGCTTTTGTAGTTTTGTTTGCCAGAATTTCTTCCTTTTGGCCATGTCCATTTTGGCCTCTTATTAGTCATTCCTTTAAGTCAAGTAATTAGGTTGGTCGACAATTTGTGAGTCGCAGTCGGCAATCAATGCCGGTGTGCAGAGTTGACCACTCGTGGGGCCATAGCAGCTTGAAAATCCTGTGCCTAATAGAAAAGAATTGGTGAGGAGGCTTCGACTCACAGTTAACCACCGCCCGAGGAGATCAATCAGAAGCATCACTTTTGTATTAATTATTTACTATTATTTGTTAATCTCCCTTCTAACTATTGGAATCTCAAAATGGTAAAGCCAATAGTGCATATATATTAAGATTTTAAACAGTAGTCCATTGGCAATTACGTCGACAAAACAGCTATAAGTGTGATTGCTATGATATCAACCAATTTGTATTAGTCCACAGTTTTAATCACATTTTGCGCTATACAATTAGGTTTATTAATCGGTGAAGAAAATTACACTTTCTTGTCACAAAGTTATGCATTACTTATAAAAAAGTTACAACTCATTTTAAGGGACCTTTTCGTCTGGTGAATGCAAAATTAAATGATTACCAAATATTGTGATTTGATAATTAAAAATGTTTTGTATGTTTTTATATAAAAAATTATGAATTTAAATTTTTATTAAGACATTTAATAAAATTAAATATATATTATTCGAATTTATTACTTTAATATAATATAACATTTTTTTTTTAGATTCAAACTGTAAAATACTATTTTATTTTTTCATTGTATATGTAAAAATAAAAAATTTCCTGTATTTGAAATTAAATGATTAAAAATTCTGTTCAATAGGATCTTAATTTTATTTTCAAAATTTTTTAATTTAATATCACTTATGTCAAAACATTAAATATATCATAAAATCAATAATTTTTCTCGAAATAATTAAATTCAATTCACCGGAAACATATCCTACATCTCATCTCAATCGTTAAATTTTATTTCTTTTGTCTTAGCACATGTTACAATTGTAGATAATATGTTAAATTTATAAAATAATTAGATATAATTATTTTATTAAAAATATATTACAACCATAAAAATTTAACTACTAAATGAAATTAATAGAACATTACCATAAAAATTCATGTTCGGTTAATATTCCAAATGAATTGGAAGGCCAAACAGTCCGAACCCAAAGAAAATTTTTGGGTTCAAATAAATGGTCAGCAGGCAAAGTTTAGTAGAATTATGTGAGGCGTCATACACATTCATAGGTAGGAATTTAGCAATATTCTTGTGAGTGCAATGTCTACTTAGCCAGAGTTCATAATCTTAACTGTGTGTCTACTTCCTCTAGATTATAAGAAAAGTATGATTCGCAACAGGTAGATGTAGAAGAAACTGCACAAATCAACTGATATTCGAACAATGGACTTCTGTTTTTTTTTTTTTTCCCGAAGAAGTTGAATTAAAATCAGACCCCAACGATTTTTTTTCTTGACTTTTTAAATAAAAAAAAAGATTCAATTGAGATTATAATAAGTATCTCACTATGCAAAAGAAAGAAAAAAAGAGGTAATAACAGAAAAGGAAAACTGCAGATTTATTTTAGTCTAGTGATTAAAACATTCGTGATAGAATCAAATTTAAAACTTAAATAAATAAATAAATAAATAAAATTCCTTTGAAAATTTTCTAAGCACCACTTGTCTGTTTCTTGGCTCTGCCAAAGGTTGTCCAACGCGGGCGTCTTTGTGTCGCGACGACCGGACCGATCTTTCGCCGACCTTGATCGAGACGATGAATCCGTCCGCTTGAAGACGCTAGAGGGCTGAAATGACTACTCTCGATGTTGATCATCAGCAATTTTGTCTTTGTCGACATCGATGGAGGCCACAGCGTTGACTCGGTTCATTTCTTGAAAAATTGCTTGACTGAATAACCAACAGAGGAGAAGACGCGTGGAGGGGAGAGAGAGAGAGAGAGAGAGAGAGAGAGAGTTGGATTTTCAATTTTTTATTTTATTGTCTATTTAAGCATTTTAAAGAATTTCAAAATTCCTCGAATTATAAAATAAATTAAAAGATTTTATTTTTCAAAATTTAAAATTCTGCCTGCGTCATTAATAATGTGACATTCTATTCATCGATATGCAAAGACACGGGGGGGGGACATGACGGTTAAATACGCGACGCATAGTAATTGACAACAGAAAAGTACATAAAAGGATCGACTTTGACAAATGAAAATAAAGTTGAGAGTATTTTTAAGAACTTAAAAAGGAAAGAAAAAAAAAAAGAAAGAAAAGGGAAGCGGATGGAAGGTAAAAAGCACTTAAATACGGAGGAGGGTGAGTCTGGGCTACATCACAGAACGCGCTTACCATATGTCACATATGAGGTCAGCGAGGAAGAATAGAAGAAGAGGGGCCTCTTAGTGCTTACGGATTCGATTATGTAGACCCGAAACATACTGGTCTACTCCTGTCCTTGTCTTCCCCTGACTTCCGTCTCTCTCTCTCTTTCTCTCCGTTTCCTTTTCCCGTTTCATACACGCCAACTTCTCCCTCAACTTTTCCGTAAGTTTCCATCGGCGGGCGTTTGATCGTTTCCACGTTTGAGCTGTCTTTGCGTACTTCGGTTCTCATCCGGGCTTTTGCTCTCATTGTTGTTTTTGTCCAATTCAATTCAATCCTCTAGTTGGTTTTCCACCTTGTTTTTGTGGCTTTTGCACTCGTTTCCCATCTGGGGTTCTCTAGCTTTCCTTGCTTTGCTTCTGTTGCTATATAGTTTGCTGGCTTCGCTTCATTTTCGTTGTGGTCGCTTTTCCTGCTAGCCCTCTTGGTGTTCCCGTTTTCTTCACTTTTCTTTCCATTTGGTTTTGTTCGATCTTTCTCTACCTAATCCGACAAAAGCTTTCTCTTTCTTTCTTTTGCTCTCTCCCTCTCGTTCCAGTGAACAACGACAGTTTGAGTTTGCTGAAATTTTTGATTTTTGAAGATGAACTGTTTCTTTATTTTCAAAAATAAGACCAAGAAAGGAGAATCAAGATCTGCGCCAGAATTAGGAGACAAAAGCAGATCAGATTGTGCAGTCGTGAGCCGTACAACAAGATCTTTACCGTCGCCCAGGAGCATTACAGAATTGTACAGAGAAAAGGAGGATAGTTTGAGGGCTTTCTCTTTGGAAGAGCTTAAAGAGGCAACAAATGGCTTTAACAGGTTGCTGAAGCTCGGAGAAGGTGGTTTTGGGAGTGTGTATAAAGGCAGAATTAGGCCTATCAATAATCAAGGTGAGCCTGTAGCTGTTGCCATCAAAAAGCTCAACAAGCATGGACAGCAGGTACATGCTCAATGTCTTCTTTATTTCCATTTTTCAGTTTGTGCTTTTTCCCCGTCTACATTGTAATAGAATATCCTCAATGGAGAAACTTTCTGGTTGTAATTGCATTTTCTGCAAATTGGCATGAGTGGTTTTATCCTTCAATGTTAAAGGCTACAGACTTTGGATCAGCCTTTTTTATGCAATTGAGTGCATTGAGTTAATGAATAGATGCAACATCTATTTACTGCTGATTACATATCATTCAGCTTTCTGCCAATTGTTATCTGTGATGTGTAGCTTGGCAGTTACAATGTGGTGTGCCTGGAATTTGAGTTTAATGTGAAACCAAGGCAAAAATAACGGCTGTTAAGGAGGAGTTTTGGTCCCCAGTTTGTATCTTTTATGGGTGCCAATATCAAGAATGATAGAGAAAAAGTTGGTGCCTTTGATAGAATTTACAAAGAGAAAGGTCAAGCATGTCAGAACAGGGAAATCCATGATGAATTTATGTTGCATTAGTGGGTGAATGCACTGGCTGAGTAACTGGGGAATAACAATCCTTTATTGATTTTGGTTTGTCCAGGGGAATATGTTTACCTTTGTAAAATAATGGCTGTTTCCTTTAAAAATTCTTCCATTTTTGGGCTGGGAGTTGGAGTGGGTGGGGTAGGCTCCATTTTGATGACTGAGGAGTGGCGGATACGTAAAGGTTTCATTGTGATCCCAGAAATTCTGACGAAACAATGTCAGGAAATAAAATGTGATTCATTTGTATCGGACATGCTCACTCTATTTATCTTCCATTGTGCATAGTGACACTGTATCCATCTGCTCCTCTTTTCTCCTTTAAAGCATGTAGTAATGGTAAGGCACATTGATAATAAACTACGACTCAGAGACAACTATGATCCCTTCGAAAGTTTGTTGAGTGTTAGCTTCCTCTATACTTAAGGAAAATGGATTCCTTATAAGGAAAAATGCACAGTTTAGTTGGGCAGACAAAAGGTAGCATGAAGTCCTAATGTCCTCCATGTCTTTGTGGACTCATGTTTCTTAATGATTCTTTAGTTTGCACTCTTTTTGCTTCAAAAAGAGAAGATACTTTAAAAAAAGTATTGATTCCCTGAGGCCTTAAATTTTTATTTGTTGTCATTAGTTTTTTTTTTTTCCTCCCTTTTTTAAATGGCTAGTTTTTCCAAATTTACTCTTCTTCCAGTGGATTAACAGCTGCCTTTATGGTGATTTCTTTCTTATAGGGTCATAAACAATGGCTTGCAGAAGTTCAATTTCTTGGAGTTGTCAGTCACCCAAACCTCGTAAAGCTTCTGGGCTATTGCTGTGAAAATGAAAAGGGGATCCAACGGATGTTGGTATACGAATACATGCCAAACAAGAGCCTGGAGGATCATCTTTTCAATCCAGGTTTACCCTCTTTGCCTTGGAAAACACGATTAGATATTATCCTTGGGGCAGCTGAAGGATTGACTTACTTACATGGTGGCATGGAAGTCCAGGTATCTTTTTCTTTAATTTAGCTGTCTCTGAGTTGGACACGCCATAAATCAATGATGTGCTCAAGATGCATACTAATCGGTGAAAATCAAGCTTTCTTGCTGACTTTGCAGCTGTGTTTCCATTAGAGTGGATACGTAGACTATTGTATATGCCTAATGGGTAATGAAAGCTTATTCATCCAAAGGTTTTCAAAATAAAGCACTGTTTGTCTCATGATTTTTGCAAGTAGAGCGATGAATTTTGTTTAGTTCAGATCTCCTGGTATTATTTTCTTTTTAAGATTAAGTTTTTCATAGGTAGATCGGCCTGTTCTAAATGATTCTGCTATTCTCACTGTTCTATTGACTGGTTTTTCATTTAACATGTTCTTGTTTGCTCTAATTATACAGGTGATATATCGAGATTTCAAGGCATCCAATGTCTTGTTGGACAAGGACTTCAAGCCAAAGCTCTCAGATTTTGGGCTTGCTAGAGAAGGGCCTAAAGATCAACGTTCCCATGTATCCACATCGGTAAGCAACCTTCTTTATGGCATATGTGATACAAAAACATCCTTAATTGCAGCTCCATGGGGTGGCTTGACTATTGATGAGGTTATTTAACGCTTACATTGTCATCTAAGTTCTTTCTTTCACATATCAATGGCCTATCTGCTTCTAGTACACATTATTGCATTGTAGTTGTTAATCACAGGTGACTTACAGAGTTTGTAAAGATCTTGCCTTGGACCCAAAATGTCCTTGTCTCTGCCCTTTTTTCCCCAGTCCATTTTTTCCTTTCACTGCTGCCTTGCAAATTCTGTGTGTTTGCCTGAATGGCTTCATTAGGCCTTGACAAGCTGCCATCATGAGCTCTCCTCTGCATTTGCTTAATCATTAATGAGAAACAGGGACCTTCTGGATTGTGGTCTAAAAGAACCATCTAACGTGTAAATTCTGCGTATTGTTTCTGATATCAGGTAGTTGGTACATATGGGTATGCTGCCCCAGAGTATGTTGAAACTGGCCATCTGTCAAGCTACTCTGATATATGGAGTTTCGGTGTGGTTCTCTATGAAATTCTCACAGGTAGGCGTGCCCTGGAAAGAAATCTTCCATCTATGGAACAAAAACTTTTAGATTGGGTGAAGCAGTTCCCAGCTGACAGTAAAAGGTTCAGCATGATAATAGATCCACGACTCCGAACTGAGTACCCCATCAATGCAGCAAAGAAAGTTGCTAAGTTGGCAGATAGTTGCCTAAAAAGGAATGCAAAAGAGCGGCCAACAATGAGTCAGGTGGTGGAGAGCATCAAGGAAGCAATACAAGATTCAGAAGGCTTTAGCACATCTGTGAATAGGGCTGCTGAATCATCTCAAGGTAGAAATCGGAGAAGAGAAGAACGTGTCTATGTATGACTGCACGTTTACTCTTTGGACTTGAGAGTCTAGCTTTACGATGTTAGGCAAACTGAGCTATCAATTGAGCTTTCGGCAGGTGTAAATGGAGGATCAGGTTCCTGAACCTGGTGCAGCCTATATAGAAATTTGATTGAATTTAGCATTACCAAGCAGAGTCTTGCAACCTACCTATCGGCAAGTTATTCCCTTTTGTTTTAGATTTCCATTGTACATATTATGAATGAGATATGAGGTGAGGAAGAATGTGTCTGGCCAAATAAGTACCGGGGTGGTAAATCCTAATACCGATATTTGTTCTAATGAGATCAGAATGTTATCAAATACTTGTATATTTGATCATTCTCAAGATCTCATGACGCGAGAGTCCCTTATAAAGGCGCCATTGATGGGTAAGAGATTGAGAGTTGAACTCGAGACCCTTCAGTCTAAAGCCTCAACTTTAAATACTAAGCTTAAGTTTTGGTGCTTGAATTGAGGCACTATTTAGATTATATTCGGCATCGCACTACCAGACCAGTAACTTCTCATGCAAGGCACGAAGTTATATGATCACTCCTAAAACTCTGGTCAGTATTTTTTATGGCTGGTGTAGAGACGTTATTGATAGGTAAGACTTTGAAACTTGAACTTAGGACTCTTCAGTCCCAAGTCCCAACTCTAAGTGTCAAGCCTAAGCTTCGGTGCTTGAATCGACGCACTATTTTGATTATTTTCGGCATCGCAATACCAAATTAGTAACTTCTTATGCAAGGCACAAAGTTACATTATCACTTCTAAAACTGTGGTCGATACTTTTCATGGTCGTCTTTCGCTTTATCCCCTGAGAGCTGCTGTCTCAGCAGAACCTGCTTGAGAGTGACTGAAGAAGCATCCATTTGTATTCACTAGTATACTAATTTTTCTTCTCGGTTTTGTCAACAAAAGCACCACTCTTCTACGAATTTTCTTTTCTTTTGTTTTTTTTTTTTTTAAAACAAAAAAGGATTTGCTGATGTGTGTAATTATAAGGACAACCAGACACCCCAAATCTCATTCATATAACCAAACAGAACCCTTATTTTAAAATTTCGATTTTTGGTCAAAAGTTAGCAAATATCTAACTAAATTAATAAAATATGCAATCAAACTAAAAGAATGTGTAATTAGAGTAATTTTGGCATTTTTTTAATTTATTGGAAAAAAATCTCATGCTCGTTCCATATTTCGATCTTTTGATTACGAATCTATTAATTTTAGAAAAAAATTGAAATTTCGAAAATAAAAAATATATTCCCTGAGTGCGACAATCTCTCCACACCGTTTCTCGGTTGTAATCATAATCTCCCCCTCAAATCCAACTTAAATTAAAAAAAAAAAAAAAGAAACAAAGATAGCTACGTTACTAAAATGCGGAAACAAAGATTTCCACATATCCTTCACTCAGGATTTCTTTAAAAGACATGCAGTCATCCCCCCATCCAATATCAAAAGTACACAAGCTATGCATATCTTCCAAAGAACGATGTTGGAGGTAGAAGATTTGCGGTATGTGCGTCAATCCCCCTTTTTTTTTTTAACAGGATAAGAATTAGTTCGGTTCCTTTTGGGCAACAAGAGAAGAGAAAAAAAAAACCTGCCGAAAGAGGATAAAGGAAAGGAAAAAAAAAATAATGTTCTTTAATTTTATATTTGAAAGGAAAATTAGTGTAATAAATTAAAATTTAGATAATTAATAAATGACATTTAATTTTTAATTTTGATAAAAATTATGTTTTAAACATTATAAATTCTATTTCTCTTTAATTTTTGTGACTTTATATTTTGGGTTTTTTTTTTGACGTAAGTTTGATGAATTGTGTAATTCAAGAATTATTTAGAGTCAAATCAAACTAAATTTTGATCCGTAATTAAAAAAATATAAATAATTTTTTGATAATTAAATAATATTTTTATCATTTTTAATTCAAAATTTTTGTTATAAATTTAAAATTTTTTAATTTAAAATTTATTTTATTTTCTTATTTATGATAGAATTGATAAACTATATAACTTGTAACGACTTTTTGATCTTTCGACGTCAGCTTTTCTTATTGTTATGAAGCAGAATTCACCAAGTATTAGATTGTTCACAATGTGAGCTGGGTTTACGTCGTCGTATTTGACTCACTTTTCAAAGTACTTTTCGTCTTTCCCTCGCGGTGTCTCTCGCGCATATATAGCCTTGAACGAAATTAACCGCCCGATTGGGGTTGCATTTCTAAACAACCTGACTCGCAGACAGCGACAAGGTTCGGGCACAACGGGGCTCTCACCATCTCTAGCGCCCCTTCCGGGGGGACTTGCTCCGCTCAGGTATAGTTCACCATCCTTCGGGTCCCGACAAGCATGCTCTTACTCCGACCCTTCACAGAAGATCAAGGTCGGTTAGCGGTGCAACCCTCGAGGGATCTCACCAAATCAGCTTCCTTGCACCTTACGGGTTTACTTACTCATTGACTTGTACGCGTGTTAGACTCTTTGGTACGAATGGAGAGGCTGTGGGCTGCGGACTGTAATTTGATTAAACTGATTTTTATTTAGGGGATGTCTATAATTTTATTTTAAATTATTAAATTATTGTATTGATATTTATTTATTAAATTATAATTAATAAAATAAAATAAATTTATTTTAATTAATTTATTAATTTTTATTTTATTAAAATTAAATTTATTTAATATAATTAAAATTATATATTTTTATTATATTAAAATTAATTTTTAAAATAATATTTTTTATTTTTTAATTTGAAGAATTTTTTAACATAAAAATTAATATATTCTTTTACTTAATTTATTTAAATTTTCATATTTGTTATTATCTGCTCACAAATTTAAATAAACAAAAGAAGGTTGTTAAGTTATTCATACTTTGTTGGCTAGATAATTGAATAGCCTAAAAATTGAAGAGATAATTAAATAATAAATATAATAATTCAAATAAATCATTCAAGATAATACAATAATTTTTACATTAGAAAACCCCTCTCTCCAAATAAAAAAGAAAAAAAATTATGAGATATTTTACTTTAAAGATCAATTTTATTATAATTAAATAAATATAATAAAAATATATAATTTTAATTATATCAAATAAATTAAATAAATTTAATTTAAATTAAATAAGAAACTAATAAATTATCCAAAATAGACTAATTACGTTATAATAACTATAACTCAACAAGTAAACCTTAACACAATAATCTAATGATTCAAAATGAACTTTCAGACATTCTTTATTACCTGATCAAAAATTAGTTTAATTGAACAACGAATCAATATTTATTTACATGATATACTAATTTTGTCATAAATAAGAGAATAGAATATTACTAAGATTAAGAGACTTCAAATTTAATAAAAAGCCTACTATTATAGACTATAAAAATACAATTTAATTGTCTACAAAGAAAATATGTATACTAAAAATTAATTTAATCAAATTACAAATAATTTTTTAATTGCACGTTAATTAAATTTATATGTAAAATATCACTTAGAATATAAATTTATAAATAGAAATAAAATTTATTATCTTTAAAATATAATATTTATTGTTTAAAATCAAGAATTAAATATTTTTATTAATTATTTAAATTTTAATTTAATTAGATATTGATTTACTTTATAAATAGAAAATTAAAAAATACTACTCTTTTGATAATTTTTTTTTTCTCCTCTCTCCCGACTGATTAGATTTTTCAGCCTATTTATATCAATTTTAATTATTGTATTGTCACCGCCCAACATTATGTTCAAAACTCAACCAACTCTATTATTGGGTTTTGCTTTGCCTTGTGTATTGTTTACTTTTTTTTAATTAAAAAATTTTTGTGTAAATAATATATAATGTGTATGTAAGAAATATCAATGCGTAAATGACACAATTTTGTTAATTATATACATATTTTATAACCTTAATGCACATTTTGCTTACTTACACGTATATGACAATTTTTTAGAAAAACTTAAAAAACATGTGAGATGTAAATTATCGCGTCATCGTGGGATCCGTATATTTAATTCTATCTATTTATTTTATTATTATTGTTGTTATTATTTTTAACAAATGACACAAGGTGTTTTCAGAAAGAGAGAGGAGGGGAGGGGTTAAAAATATGGAAAGCATAAGGAAACCCTTGCAAAACCCCAAAAACTAAAGAGTTCTTGGGAAGTTTGAAGAAGAAGAGGAAGAAGAGAGAGGCAGGGGGGGTGGGGAAATGGAAAAATCTTTCACTCTCATCCAAACGATCGCTACTGCCGGATTCTTCTCTGCTATTTCCTTCTGGTTAATCTCCAACTCTCTCCCTTTCTTACGCTTTCTCGAGAATCACTATTATTTTCTTTCTCTCTCTGTGGTGTTCATGAAATAAAATCCTCAGGTACGGTTTCACGTTTGGAAGAGAATCGGCCCGCAAAGAGCTCGGCGATCTGATCGATGATCTTCGCCGCGGGAATCCAACCGCAGATTCTTATTCTCCACATCCCTAATCGGTAAAATTTATCGCTGTTTGTGACCCTGTCGTTTCAATGACTCTGATTTTCATGGTAGAACTATGTATTTAACTCGGGAGTAGAACTATGAATTTTTGTTCTAGTTGGAAGGTTCTACATTTTTGCAATTTGGAATTTTTGTTTGACAATCTTGGGTCACTCTCATTTTATCGGTTTCGTTGCCTTATCTTTTGGTAGATTTACTTGAGTCCTGTTGGATTGAAAAAGAAAAGAAAAAAAAAATACTTTTGTTGCTTTGGTTCCCATTGGATGCATTTTCTCCACTCCGGTTGCAGGAGTGAAATCATTGTCTACTTATGTTGAAAACATTGAAAAAAAAAAAGGGGTTGTCTTGTCGTTTCATAGCTGATGCGCTTCTTAATTTGGCATTTCTGATCCCTTCTCAAGTGCTCGGATGGAGGGAGGCTGAGGAAAATGAATTTCTTGTCCATGTCTTGATCGGGAAGAACCTTTCACCTTAACAGCTCAAAGCCGACTCAAATGTGGGATCCTCTATATGCTCAGACTTCTCTTGGGAGCTGCTTCTCATGCTGTCTGCAGTGGTGTATGTTTCATGTCTGTGTTAACCTTCTCTTAGGAGGGCACTCTGCTGTGATGATAATGACAAAACATTGGACTTTTGATTTGTCTTACAGATTAATTATTGATCTTCTGTGAGATCTTTGTTCAAAGTGAAAATTTTAGCCAAGAAATGCTATCTTTTACTTTACAGATAAATTTCATGAGAAATGCCTCATAGAACTTATGATTGATTGGTCTTTTGTCACACTAGAGTACTCTATCTTTGATTTCTTATGGTAGAAGCTGTGGTTGACTAATTTGTTACCATGCATTTTGATATTCTATGGATCATATTGGTTTATCTTATTTATCAAGAATTTATTTGAACTTTTCCTTTCAATAGCATTGGTAAAATGATGAAACTGATCTGGTTTTTATCCATGAATACTTCTTCAGAAGGAGAAGAGTATAGCCAACATCATTCATATTTTGATATTGGTCTTATGGTCTCCGTGGAATGAAATAACTACAGGAGCAAAATTTATATAATTATGATTCACCAAATTAGCGAATATATAAATGAAGATTTTACAGCCTTAAGTAATTACGGTGGTTTCCTTCAATGTTTTTGAAACCAGACTGGACTGGTTGGTCAGACTGTTAAAACTAAAAGTCAGACCTTGGTCCGGTCCAATTTGCTCTCAAAAACCATTGGCTTGAAAACTGGTGACCAAACCAGTGAACTGATTAGTTGGATTGTAAATTGGTTGGTTGGACTATGAACTGATAATGGCTTTTTTTTAATTTGGTTGCCTTAAAAAATTAGTAAAAAATTATGAAGATAACAAGTCTTAAACCCAAGTCACGTGACATATAAATGCAAATTTTTGTTATTGAACCAAAAATAGTGATATTAATTTCTTTTCTACATTTTGGTTCTCTTGAAAATAAAAATTGTACTATTTTATAACTTTTTTTTCTATAATCATAAATTATAAAAATTAAAAAATATATATTTATACAGTATATTTATGTATGCTTTAATAAAAATATAAAATTATATTATATTAATTTTTATTATTTAAATCTAAATTATCTTATTTATATTAAAATATATAAATTATTTTAAAATAAAAATATATAAATTATAATATAATTTATATTAAATTTATTTAATTTATGCTATTTACATCTAATAATACATTGCATTAATTAGTTTTTAAATTTTTTATATATTTAATATTAAATACTATTTTTACCAATTCAATTCCAATTAAACTATGCAAACTTTAAGCCTTTAAAATTTTCTGTTTAATGATCAGTTCAGTTCTTAAAACCTTGTTTACCTCGTGTTATTTTTGGTACCAATTTCTTCACAAATAAGCCCCATGTTGTTTGTTTTCACAAATATTGCTAAGATTTGGATATGATGAGATGTGTGTTGGATCACATTGATTTACTAACCTTAATTTGAAATATGCATTACACTTCCTTATAATATTCCTTTTTTTGGTTGATGCTAAAAGTAAATGCTGTGCTAGTATTTGCATATTAAGATGAATGTCATTTAACTAACTTTTGTGGCATCCTGCTTCTGGAAATTCTGCCTATTTAATTGAAATGTTGATGTCACTGTTGAGCAGCACAATTGTTGTGCACTGGATTGAGGGTATGTTTATCACTTATTGTATATGTACCTATACAGGTGATTTTGCAATTTCCAATTCAGAGAACAAGTTTCAAATTGAGTGTAGTCTCTCTATCTCTACATTGGTTTCTTTATACACATTCTTGAATAGCAGAATCTGGGTTATGTGCACCTCTCTATTCTAATAATAGAACTTTCATAAAAGCATTGATAGACAGACAGGTTCTAGCCCATTGGCCTGGAGTATGCTGTTATGGAACTTGAATAAGTTCTCTATGTGCTTTAGGTACATGTACTCCCACAAATTGGGTATAACATCGTGAATCATAATAAGATTAAAAAAAGAAAAGAACATGTTGAGAGACCAAAAGAAAGCAATTCACTTCTATCAAAAAATTGAAAAAAAAAAAAAAATCTCGAAAGCCCTGGTGCCATGTTAAAAAAAAAAAAAAGCATTTTACATGCAGCTTAAGGAGGGCTTGTGTCTTTCAAGTCACCCTAAGCACCCTTACATAATGATCTCATTTCAGATATCCACAATCTGAACCTGAAGGACATCAGCCAAAGCCAATAACCAATTCTTCATCTGCAATATGGAAATATAGATGCAGGCTTTATTCCTTTTTTCAACATTCCCAGAGTTTTGGCATGTCATGCCAGAAGAATAGTATATGTATCAAACTTCTTGTTCTAGTTTCTCCTTTTCCCTTACGCGTTTTATACTCAACTATTTAATGTTTATTGTTATTGATGAACATGCACTTGTCTATTTGTTTCACACCATAGCAGCTTCCTTAGTTTTTTCAACCTTCTTACCTTTGATAAATCCAACATAAACATTGGTTCCAATGGAGTCACACTCTGGGAGTCTTGACCGACCGCCTTCTGACATTCTTTTTAAAAACTCCACCAACTTTCGCCAATTTTCTTCTTCAAAAAGCTTCCTGTTCATTCTGAGATATGTAAAGGCAGTCAATCCATTCCCAGATTCTGGCCTACTTGTCGCTAAAACTTGTGCATATGCACGTGCATCATACCTCTCTAATGCATTCTCTCCAGCAAGTTTTATTCCAGCAGTCCTTGTCACTTTCTTTACTTGTGACACTAATCCTTCTGGTGAGCAATTTGCATTTTCTGGTTGTTGTTCATCTTGCATTTCCATGCAGGTGAAATTGAACACAACTCCATGTTTACTAAACATTCGAGCTATTGGTAGGTAACCATCACGGTGCCTAGTATTATAATATCCTGCAGTTAGTTCAGCTGCATGAGACCTTGTTCGGTAATGCCAATGAATGCCAGCTACTTTTCCTGAAAGTTTTGCTCCAGTTCCTTGAAAGATTCCTTTTGCAGCTGATAGGATTCTGTCTCCATGCTCCAGTAGCTTGGCAGTGTACCATTCTAAGAAAAATTTCCCATATTCTGTATTCCATGTCCCGTCTCTCCGGAAAAACCCTGTTTCTTCAGGGAATTGGTTGTAATATCCAGCATCATGTGGCCCACCTTGACCCCAGTCTTTCTTTCCAATTGCCTCAGCCACTGCTGCCAGTGAAGCTTTCATGTACTGTTCAAGATAGAAGTTTATTTAGGAATTATATATGAGAAACTTAATAGTTAGAACTTCTTTTGGTTTGCCCACAGTCCAAGATACACTGATGGTGAATGATTTCAAACATGAAAAAGCACAGAAGGTAGCTATTTGATCTATCAATTGTTCAAATTGGTGGACCACCAAATTTGAAGAACTGCTGTACTGATGCAAATTTGAAATTTTACCTTGTCATAGCATTGGAATTCTCCAATTCCAGGAAATCTCCATGTTCCTTGGCTCTCTGGATAAGCTGGATATCTCATCTCCCCACAAGGACCCATCCCCACTTGAATTTCCTGCAGTCAGTCTCCAAAGCTTCAAGACTAATGTGCAAGGAAGGACTTCTCAATCCTTGTGTTATTGGTATGGACTACAAATGTGGTCCAAAATGGTGGTAGCTGCCACTATGACATGCGAGACTACAAATTTGGTTGGTACATGCTGAGTTATTCATTTGTTGCACACACACACACCCACACACACATACATATGGCATCCATCTCTCCCCTCTCTCTAGACCAGTTTTTCGCCTGTAATATCAGCCAAGGACCTCCAAGTAGAATTTGGAGGCTTGGCATGAATGAGTGATGGGGCCATAGTGGTGAATCCCATTAGATCATTAGAATCTGTTGTAGCTTTGATGAACAAAAGACAAAATGAGGTTGAATAAACTGCAGTAAAATGTAAACAATCGGCAATGAAGCCAGTCAGTCCTATAAGTTGATCTTGGTTTTGGTTACTGATGAAAAAATGTTCTCTTCTTTTCATGCTTTTTGGTCATGTCACTAGTGGGCTTTCAAAGGCTTGCTTGAGAGAATTTGATTTCAAGTGTTCTTGCTTCTCCAAATTTAGTATATGATTTATTTGTATTGGAACAAATTAAAGCTTCATACATTCTTTATTATTCTTCTGTCCTAGAGTTTAAATATTAGATCTACTATTAGATACAACAGCCAGAGTTTACATATTATATCATGTGAAGTCTAATGGAATTTATCTGCTTTACTATTGTGATTTATGCTCATGTGGTTCTTTGTTTGGTTCCTATTGGTAAACTAAACATTTCTGTAGTTGTCGTTTTCAGTTATTTCCCTCCATTCTTTTTAATGTTTGTCTGTTTTTAGTCTGTTTCCTGGCTGTCAAACAATCCTTATACATTTGAGAATACTTGCAATGTCACAATGGATCTTATTTTTGTGTATTGAGTGGGTATGGCCAACAGATTCTTTATTTTTGTACATGAGGTAGTGATGTGAATGAGCCAATAAGAAGTTGACTGGTTTATTTATGTGAAACTTTTCTGTCAATGTCTGCTGCTCTTGCATTTATCTTTCACTTGCCTAAAAAGTAACTTCAGGTGTATAGAACCTTACCATAATAACTTCTCCTAGGTAGTCTCTGAATCTGTTGCGGAAGCTGCTCATGTAATCAGTATAGACCTGAATGGGTGTTCTTCCTCTTAGCACCGGCAAAGAGTCACAACCCAAGGAGATGTACTCAGGATTCCTCCTACCTGATCTGTCAGTGTAAACAAGATCAGGGTTTTTACTGATCTCTTCAAGCACCCATGGAGGTAGAGGGATGCTGAAATTAGGCAGAAGGAAGGTTCAGTAACAGTTTCAATCATATTTAATGTGTAATGATAATGATCTGGTGATAGACCCACAAAATGCAAACAATGTAAATCTGTCTGACAGAAGGAATACAAAATGTCCAATGAAAGAAGCTGAATAAGTTCAAGACCGAGAATTTCTATAAAGAACAATTTGCTGCCATCAAGTAACTACTGCTAGACTTTCGAGTATCATACAGCATCTTTATGACTATCACCAGAGAAAAACAAACCAGGAGACAAATTCGTATACCAAACTACCTGCAAGAATCTCCAACATTTCCTCCACACTGATGGAAGGACATAACCACTTGTAGCTTCAGGCCATGCCTTTGCACCATCTGCACAAGTTCAACATACCCTTCCCAATTGTACTTTAAAGGTCCATCTTTTTCCACCAATCCCCACCAAGCATCTACCATTACTCCTTCTACTCCGGCACTTTTCAAGGCCATCAAGCTAGCATCCATTGCCCTCGGCTTGTTCAAATTTCCCCCAAGCGTTACCGTGTCAAGTGGCAGCATCACAAACACAGGCACCTTAGAGCCATTGCTCGTATGAGGACCTGATATTGCATGCAGTTTCTCCCACTTTTCACTTGTCCTCCCATCCATCAACAGGACTTTGTCATGGGAGAGTTGTGCATCTTGCATTGAGTTCTTTGCCCTGAGATGGCATGACGGCTTTATCTGTGCAAAGCAAATTGTACCAGAGAAGTCATCTGTTGTTTTGAGGCTTCTGCTGTCCTTTAGATTGATAAAGGATGTTGAAGAACATAGAGTTAAAGTCATATTCCTTTTTCGTGTTTTCAGAACCAAGAAGTAAAGATGTGTTCCACTGAAAAAATAAGAGCAGAGAAGATATGTGGGAATGTGTGAGGGTAGCATCTGTTAACTTTATAATAGAAACTTTAGGTTCAAGTTTCTGAAGGAGGCAAAGTTGGTGGGCTCTAGCATAAAGAGAAAAAGTGCAAACAATTGAGACAAGTCTGCTAACCTTTTCAAAGTCCTTTTCACCTTACGTGGCTACACCTCTTTCCTTGCCAAAGCAAAGAATATGAATGTTTCAACTTTGTACATCCATTTAACTAATTGAATTGCCGTTGATTGTGGGGTCAGGTGTGTATCTTTCTTCTTACTGCCGTAGATTTGTTTTTCTTATTATTTCTGCTTAAGCTGTTAGTTAAAGATTAATCCTCATTCATTCGTGCAACAGGAAAGTTCAGGGACGCAATTGTTTGAGATATTTGAGCATTAAAGTGGAAGCTTTAATTTGCTGTTGGTACTTGGTGGAGAATTCTATTTTCCTTTGCGGTTACTGGAACAAACCCTCAAATCAAATTGTTTGCTCTGATGACCAATGGATGGTATTGTTTCGCTACCGTATGGCAACCCCACAAACCAAGTCTGCTTCTGTTTGGTTTCATTTTTCATTCTACTCAATAAAATTTTGTGGCTAGTAAAATCTCAGAATTTGAAACTTTTCTTGGTTGTCCTTGGTTTTGGATAAGAGTGGAGGCTTCTCTTGGTTGCTAAATCATGTGGCCATGACAAGTTCTTTTCTTTCGTTATTCTACAAATTTTCCTTGTGTATGCTTTGAACTATCCAAAGCCTAGCTGCTGCACTGAAATATGACATTTTGTTCGCTACAATTTGCTTAATGAAAATCAAAATTGAATTTGACCATTGCCATGCAATCCTTGTTGATGAGAATAAAACTTGTTTACTCTCTTAGGACAAAGTTATTAATTTCATCAGTGTTCTACTATTAGCTTGCCTTTATTCTAAATTTTGCACGTGGAGTAGACCAACATTTTAAATTAAAATTTGAACTGATAGTTAAAACTTTTGTTATTACATCCCGTCTGATGTATGTAATCTGCCCTTCCTGGTGGCTGATCGACGGAAGGTTTTTGTATTTGTTTACTTACATGTGTACACCAACACGTAATTCTCATCTCAAATTTTCTGTATGACTCTCTTTTCCCACTTCATTTGCTTTGCTGAGCCTTTTGCAGCTTTTCAGTACTACTCGTTGCCACAGTTAGAGAACAAAGGCTTTCAATTTGTGGACCATTTTATTAATATCTATTTAGTTTGTTCGATAAAATGGATGCATCTCTTTAAGTTAACAGGAGGTAGCTTGTCCACTCTGCTATTATGCATGATTTGTCTCCTGGTTTAGTTTTGTTGAACCACGCTTGTGTGAGGACCATAAGAGAGATTTGCTTAAGAACCTACAGATAGTTAGCTGAGATTGTATGAATGGGCATGAGAGAATCATGCTATTTACTTTTATAAAGTTTCCTAGTTCTTGTTTCCCCACACTCACATGCTCCGTTGACATTAACAATATGCACAAAGCACTTGAGCATACTAAAATCTTTAATGGACTTTGTTGGTTTGTGCGCCAGTAGATCTTGTGCATCCCCTTTGCAGCTGTAATAGGAGAGATGAAGTATTGAACTGCTGGCGAGATTCATTGCTAAGTTTGATAGAGAATTAAGCTAGTGGGTCCTATTAATTTTGAAGATAAATGCGAATCTTTCACCCCTCGATTCTGATAGTTTGGTCCTTTGTGTCTATTGAGCTCAGCCGTTGGCTGCCCAAGTCATTGGCCTATCGCCATATGTCTTTTTGTGGAGGAAATTTAATCTGACCTCTTCAACAGTCTCTCCCTCTTTCACGGACACGTGTATGCACGTATGCATGCATAACTCGTCCAAAATGGAGTTAGAAAGAGAGAGAAAATGGTGGAAAAGCAATTTGGGTATAACGAGCTTGAAAGGGGGATTAGTTTTACAGAATAAAATATTCACAACGTTGTACTCGCAGTGATAGTGCCACTCCACTGCTCTGACGTCGACCAAGTTCTAGCTAACATGAGTTTTTTTCACTAGCCGCTCTGTGAATCTTCGTGTGAACCATGTAGAGCTGCCAACTTCCTGTAACATGAGCAATCGAATTTGATGTTCGACTACCGGATTAGATGACAAGAAACGAAAGCCATTCGAGTTAAGCATGCGCCATTCTTATTCGATAGCTTTAATAGAAGAAATGTTTTGGAGTGGTTGAGGTGTGTCCAAAGTGCAGACACAAGAGGGCATATCTAAAAGGCATGTGGTTTCCCTGCCATCTATTTTTGATGGAAATTTAATTGCGGGTGAAAAATGGTTTGTGGTTGGAAAAATACAACTCTGTTGAATTGTTTTCACGCTTGCAAATTCGACGTTTTTATTGGCTTGTTGCATGTCGGCCGGTGCGCCCAAGTGGTCCCCCGCGAATTCCTGACATCACCTGCACTTTTTTCTCTGCTCTGCGGTCCTAAACTGGTTGGACGTATCCGCTTGTAATTTCCACGCAGGGCCACCTCTCCGCCGTTCAAATGCCGATGCTTCTCCCTGGCATGCAGACAATGTACGAAGTCTGTTTTGTGTTTGCGCCGCCAGCTCGTGTGCGTTCGCGCGTGTCTGTGCGTGAGAGTTCTTTTCTCTGTCTGCCTCGTCTCCACTACTGTAAAAAAGCACATGTTTAAGTTGAAATATTTACTTCTTTTTTTTCTTTTTTTTTTTTTTTCATATAAGCACGGCCAAAAGTGAGAACAATTTGGCTGTACGATCACCATCTCGAAGCACCCATGTTACTTGAAGGCGAAAGGATCTGTGTAAAAGTTAAATCTTTCTTTTTTTTTTTTGGTTTTTTTAATAAGTTAATAAACAATTATATCTTCAACATTTTGTAACAAATTTAACAATTTAGTTATCATACAATTTTTTATAACAAAAAATCTATCTCCTCGTTAAAACATACTAACATTCTCCATCAATCCAATAATTGAATTGACTCCCATCCTAACAAAAAAATGCATTTAATTGATACATGTACATGCACTCTCCAATTCAACATAGATCCGAGACATTTCATCGAATCACGGACGAAGAGATTCTATTTGTCCCCCGAACAAAATTCTTATAAATATATATATATATATATATATATATTCGATAATTTGTTGATACTTATCCGCCTTCCAGGGTGGACAATTCGCTAGGGCCGCAAGTGCCGTAGAAGAACTAATTACGAAAGAGGAGAAATCGGCCCCATTGAAATTACCTTTGGAAACCTGACCAGCAATCGGACAAATAGAGAATGCCGAGGTGATCCCGAAAAGTTAGGTATTTGTTAGAGATGTTCGACTTGATGATACGTACAAAATCACGTTGTCCTAACAGAAAATGTCGACGGGCTTTTTAATGCCAGATAAATTTGTCAAATAAAAATTTTGTAATAATTAAATTGTTACATTTAAAAGGTAGGGTTAAATTTGTTACAATCCGTAAAATTAATAATTTATCTATATATCAATCTAATTTTATTTTATTTTATTTTTTATCTAAAGTGTTTGCCTTATCGCACTGAGTTCTGTCCGTTGGGATAGCATTAAATAAAACAGTTCTGGAAAAGAAAACAAGATGGGATGGCATTGAGATGGGTGATTCCACAAAAAGAAAATTATCTCCTGAACATTTTCAGGGTATTTCCATATTCGAGAGGCTTGGTTATTTAAATTCCCTTTTAGCTTTAGTTTCCGAACGTTGATATTTTTCTGTTCTTTTCAAGCGTCTGCTTCCCACTTGAATAGGTGTTTTTACATAAAAACCAACAACCATTTCCAAACGAAAAGCAGGAAGCATGGTTATTTCCTGAAACTCACAAAGTATATCTTTGAAAAGGGAGATTCTCTGAATCCGGTGGAAAAAAACAAGAGTCCCCCTATGCCACATCTTTCCAGGATCCAAAACTGCAGTATGACTTTTATAAATCAAGAAAAATCAACTTTAGAGAGGAAAGGAAACTGGGAAAAAAGCCCTCAGAGAGTTGTGGGCTTGATTTTTTGGATTTACTCTTTGAATAGGATTATTGTGCCAAATTCTGCAAAGTTGGTGCAAATTCCTTGCATTACATGGATTAAAGCAAAGCAAGGAATCCCCATATAAGCCTCTGCATTGTTAAAGTCTAGAATACACCACTGGGCATTACACACATCGTTCGAATAAAAGTAAGGCATTCTAGCACGCAATACAAGTGCCCAAAACATTTACCTGGTTTTCATCGCCATTCAGAGAAACCTAAAATTCATTCAGCCACAGGAAAGGCAGAACCAATTCTATCTCCAAAGCGGTAGCACTTGATATTGACACAGTATGGACCCAGCTCCACATAATTTTCCTGGCCACCCACAAGGAAGCAGAGAGTATACAGTGCAAGTTCGAACTCGGGGCTCACACCGACTAGAGTGCTGGAAACAGACTTGAGAACTCCATTCCACTCAAACTGAATTGTAAGCAGCTGGGTTTCTGAATCAGGCTACAAAACAAAAACAAGCAATTGTAAGATTAAAGGAAATATGGAAGGCAATTTAGCACAGAACACAAGATCATCTTACATTTGACTTTCATTTAAGGTCGAGAAAAGCAAAAGTATTATAAATGAGGAGAGGAATATAGAAGGTTCATACACTATTTCTAGGCATACTATTAAAAAGGTTAGACCATTGTTGTCATCCTACCTTCTGTGTGCTGCTGCTAATTATGCAGACATGGGGATTAGGAGAATAATATGTAAGTCCTCTTCTGTCCATTACCATTATCCATAGCTTCAGATTCAACAATGATGAGCTCAAATAAACCTTTCTGGGTTGCAGTTTGATGTTCTTACAACCAGTAGTTTACATGGTCCGCAGAAGTGTTTGTCACTTAGTTTGACTTAGGGTCAGATTTTCACTCAAAATAATATAGATACCTTTTTCAGAGAGTAAGCTAAGAAATAGATTCATGAATTCATGCCAACAAACACTCATCCAATCGAGGAGAGATTACATATATGAACATATTCTAGTAGAACAACCATCTCAAATAAAAAAGCCCATCTGGAATAGAAGTTCAACTATTGCCAAGAGTAACATTTTGTGTTTTGCAGGATTCAGGCAAAAGAACTCAGCATTGACAATCATTCTAGGAAGAAATAAGGTTATCAAACATGGCACTCTTATAATTTGATAAGTAAAATACCCTTCCTACTGACCATGCATTCATCACTATTCGTACAAAGCCACATTTGTCCTACTCTTATACTAGCATGATTTTCTATCTTCAACTTGTGAATCTGCAAGTTGTTATTTTCAAGCATTTTAGAACTGTAATATTTCATGTAGGCAGTCCTCAAAGCATAAAGTGATGCTCACTCATAAAAAAGGGTGCAACATAATTATAATGGTAGAATGATAGTGCAGCAAATTTTTTGATTAACCAAAAAAAATGATCGTGCGGCACAACCTATCATGCTCATGATAAACAAGAAGGACCCATCTGGCCACATAGAAGTTTATTTTCCACCTAGAACTCATACCATGATTCTCTGTATATCAGAATTCTGGAGGAGAAGAGGGGAAAAGGAGAATTAAATCACTTACGATGTTCCCATGACGCCGGGGAAATATATACCCCTGATAATCGACAGCTCCTTTTGCTTCTTCCAGGTAAAACTGACAAGGTCAAAGAATTGGAAAACAGAGTCATAGAATGAATGTCTTCACATAAGAAAACATAAAGAGAAGGAGAAGAAGGACCCTTTAGTTCTAGTGCTATAATGTAGAATGACAATAATATCTCTTTCTTGTGAAATAGAATGCACGAACATATATGACTTAAGTCAATATCAGGGAAAACTAAAGATTACCGACAATAAATTGATTTACTTTATTTCATTTTTTAAAATAACTTGTCACCCTTCTTCTGATCACATGACCGAAAAAAAAGAGAAACGTTTACTTTCTTTGCAGTGTCACCACATGGTTACCCATAAATTTAAGTTATAGGCATCGTCAAATTTTGTTAAGAGAAAAATAGGATGCTTTCACTTTCTGGCAGTCATACTCCTAAATGTCCTAGTTTGGGATGCTTTCACTTTCTGGCAGTCATACTCCTAAATGTCCTAGTTTGGGATTCTTTTTACACAATTATCATAGTTGAAAAAAAAAAAAAAAAACTGCATGCACCAACATTACAATGGAGTATGAATCTGCCAAAGGATGATAGATTCATCTCAATCTGAAATAGAAGAAAAAAAGTGTATAAGGTTCCTGTTAAGATGCTGGATGTTGACATGCTTTGTTTTTTTTTTTAAGTAAATTCAATGAAAGGGTTGCTAAAATTAGGGGACCTCACCATTCATGATTTTGGGCATAATTTATAGAAAACTGCAACTTTTCCTCAAAAAAGACAAATTAGATTAAGAGTATATAGGAACTAACAAAGGAAATTTGGAAATGCAAACTGCAAGACAAACCTGAAGCCAGTTATGGAAGCCAGAAACTTCTTCTTCGTTACAGTGCTTGATTTCCCCAACAAAAACATGTTCAAAAGCAGAGGAGGAACTAGATGTACCCCCTCTACCATAGAGATCAAACCAGAGATTCATCAGCATTCTTTTAAAATCCTGTTTATTTTCAGACAAGATGCCTTTGGAGGTAAGATAATTGTGAAGATATTTAATTGGTGCAGTTCTGCTTATTTCTTCTATAAAAGCTACTTGTTCTTGCCTCTCTTCAGACGTGACAACTTCTTTGTACCCTTCATTTGGGTTGTAATTGTCCAGAAGGGAACAAAACCTAGAAAAAGTAGGCTTTCTAAGAACATCTTCACTAAGCCAGCCAAACAAGCTCCCTTGTGCTGCATCTTCCTTGTCATGGACCTTTTTCCCCTCACCAACATCAATCTCGTAATGTTTTCCAGGTATGAGGCAATTTAAATCAAGTTCCCATAGCCTATTGCAAGCTTTTGACAGGTCAGCAAGCTCCTCTTCTGATGGTACTAAATTTGCATCTTCTTCAACTTCATCAGAATATAGTTGTTCACTAGGAGGTCTTTTATATCCATGCCAGTGATCCATCTGAACCTGTCAGCAGATATTAAGATCAGTTGGAAATGCCCTTCTAGGTAGTCTCACCTCACCTCATCTTAAGAAAGACTTTTTGGGCTTAAAGGATCACAAAGCCTTGAAAAGCCTGACACAGAAATGACTTACATTTCAATGCATTTGTTTCGGGACATTTTAAGTTTTAAAATCCTATTCAAGCTTCAATCATATGATCACACCATTCGTGTATCCAACTTTGACATTGTAGATTCAAAACCATTTATTGCAGACTCGAAGTGCCTACCAACCCACTCCCAACACCGAAAAAGAAAAAAAATAAGAAAACCATTTCAGAAGCACATATGTTAAGGAAAAATATAATTCTGTCCACCAACATATTGACACAGGAGCATAACACAGCATTATCACATATTCCTTTGTGAGGGCAAACCGGTGAGGCATTGAACAATAGCATACCTTGTGTGGTTTCTTAGGACGCTTTCCGTCCACAGTCTCCCAACCATCATTGTTCTCCTCCACATATTGCTGTGTAAAGAGATTAAACGGTCAGGAAGATATGCTCAGCATACTTCGACCTGCATCTTTCTTTTCTTTTTCTTTTTTTTTTTTTTAGTTTTTTTATTCCGATTAGAATGATCCCCTATGGGAGTAAACCAAAGCATCAATAGATGGCAGCAACCAACCTTTCTGTCCGGCTGCTTCTGACTATATCCATAATGTTCATCAGCTTCATTTCTTTCATACTGTTCATTCACAACCTTACATTTAAGATTTAAATGAGAAAGCATGTTACTCAGCCACCTAGGTAACCTCTCCTCGATTGAGATATGATGTCAAAACTAAATATTAAGATCTTGAATTGAGATATGATGCACAATTGGCAATTTTATTGTTTGAAAACTCAATCCAGTTCTAAATCCTATTTTTTTAGAAAAGAAAATCAAATTTACCTCAGCGTTCCACTGGTTTCTCCGATCATGTTGTCCATGGCCGTCCCGACGATCGCCATTCTCCTGCCCCCCGGACACCACCTGCGCATTTTAGCAATTACCGGCTGATTTCAGTCACGGATATAACGTATGCAATCCCGGGCAAGTAAAAACAGAGTGGGAGTGGGACCCACTTGGGCCCAGGAGGATCTGGAGCGTTCATCTCGGGATTCGTCTACTTGGTCACCGCCGTGGCCAAGCGCCACGTCCATCAAGCCCTTGATCAGACCCTCCATTTTCTCTTTCACTTTAGTTTTCAGACACACACACACAGAAAGACATAGAGCAGCTTTTGAGCAGAGGGTGAACGAGAGAGAGAGAGAGAGAGAGAGAGTTCAATAATGACAAAAACCAAGGTTGTTGAAGAAAGTCGACGAGGATGCGGCAGGTTCGTGTCTCACCTTTTTGCCGACATTATCCAGTTCACACACCTGCACACGTGGATATCATGGTAGCCAATTAAATATTAGTTAATTAACAGTATTTATTATATTTATTTTTTATAAACATAATTTATTTATAAATGTATATTAAATAAATTTATTTTATTATTTTTATTTAAAATAATTTTATTCGTTATATAAGATAAAATTATAAATAAATTATATGTAAAAGAATTAAAATAAAATTTACTTTAATATCAATATATGATAGTAATTGAAAATTTAAATAAGAGAATTTATTAAAATTATATTTAAATGTGTTCATAAATTAAAATAATCTTGAAAATAGTTAATAATTTTATTAAAAATTATAAAAATTATTTAATTATATTTAATAATATAATCTAATTATTATTAAGTATAAAAATAATTAGGTTTAATTTAAAATTTAAATTTCAAATACTACTAATAATTAAATTACATTAATTTTATATTTTTAACCAATAATTGTTAATATTTGATGTTTCATAATTTTACGTATTACTTATCAAATATGTCTATGTATTAAAGTATCTTTTTGTATGTTTACTTATATTTATTATTAATTTTCATTTTAGTTATATTTAAAATTTATTATTTTGAATCAATGATGGATGCAATTAAAGGTATATATTTTGTATCATTATTTAAAACTCACCCATCGCGTCATTCAGGTCTTAAGTAAGATCCATTGGACCGAAACCCTGGCTAAGCCATTATCATACTACTTGGGCCCTTACGCTCTCTGCTTTCCTCCTTTTGGACCCCAACTGACTTGAGCACCTTGACTGCTAATGTCGGGAACGCCACTTCCGGCCCTTGTTCACTGTTGTCTTGCGGACCTCCAGAGCAAACTCTCAGCCCCCTAAAAGCTTCCAACCAAGGACTTAAAACCAGTATTTTTGGCAAACATGACGCAGCACCACTCTTTTGTTTGTCACCAGAAAGCACAACAAGGTGATGACGCTCATAATAATCAGAAAATGCAAACATTTGGGTGCTCCTTAAATATTTCTGTACAGCCAAACGTCGACTTGCTTCTGCGGTGGAGGGGGTCGCTAGGAAATCGAAGAATGAAAGCTAATTGTATGCCGAGAGGTCCATGTCCAAATTGCCCCTCATGAGCTAATCCAAGAGATATTTAACAAGCATCAATTTAAATTTAATCAAGCAGTATAAATGGTTCTCGTTCGGCTTCCTTGGAATTTCTTTGAATTCTGAGATTTCGAAGACCGCAGTGAAATTGTGAACTGCCCTGTTCTTGAGGTGTGCAACAGTCACGGTGCAAGTGCATTTGTAAGGAAATAAGTCAGGAAAGATTGGAAAGAGAATGAACCATTCCAAAATTGGTGTGGAATATTGGAAATCGGAAACGTTTAACAGCGGGCGTGAACACAATTGGGATTGGAAAGTGAGCATCCACGGTCGGCCCACATTGGCCTACTGTCCCAAACCGTTAGGGTCCAATAACCAGCCTATCAAAAGGCCCCATTGCATGCTCGCGGTGATAGTTCTGTTTGGTCCCGGGATAATTTGTCTCATTTTTCCTTTTTCCTTCAATATTATTATCCTAGAATTACGCAAAAACAAAAGGACAGACTGGCCTCTTTCCGGCATCCAGACTCTTTGACTTGAAAATAGGCTCGTCACTAAGACCAAGTGTCAAAGCCCAAAATAATGAAGATTAATTAATTAATCCCCACACGTAATGAATCATTCTCCAAAATAAATGTGAACAGAAATGGGCTTTGTTTTTTTTTTTTTTTTTTAAGAGTGCATAGTTGATCTCCTACTACTCATAATATCTATCAGTAAAATTAGTTGAACTCTTAGATTCAAATTTGAAGTTTAACTTTCCATTCTTATAAACTAAAATAATAATAATCAAAATTGATCCATGTAAAAATAGTACAATATTACATACTCTGAATCAAATTGAGGATCTAACTACATGTACTGATATTGAGGTTGGGAAATAACACGATGATTACCCCAAGTTTAAGTTGCCAAACTATCTTTGACGATGGCTATCATTTCTTATTCAAGTAAACCATGGCTACCTGAGGTACAATAACAACAACCGAGTATCAGTCTCAAATTCAATAGTTAAAACCAAATCTTCGAGCTTAGGATTTTCTCGCGCATAGAGATTGCATCTTGCTAGTTGCTTTGGATGGCACAATCAACTTCTTGATATGCGGCAAAGCACAAAAAACAAATGGCTAAAGCCAAAAGATGAAAAGAATTGTTAGCTTGAATGTGCTAAGTCTAATCGATTCCCGGGCTAGGCAGCTTCTCGGATTCATTTTAGGGGTCTAGCAATTGGGAAATTTAAAACCCATTTGGAAACCGTCGTTGTACTTTGAATTGGTTGAAGTGGAAGAGTAACCAACCAATTCCTAACTCCCAACTTCATCTTGGCCAACTAACATACTTTAGACGAACCGTTGAGCTATGAACTTGCGGCTGATGAAGGTAAAAACAATAATGCGATCGGTGCTAGGTCAGAAGATTCTACAACCAATTTGTAGCGTATTTTGCATATTTAATTGAGGGTATTCCAGGTTAGAAATGCTGTTTTAATTTCAACTTGAAGTCCGTTTGTTCTTTTTCTTATAACAATTCGTTGAAGACAAAGTCACTTTCATAGCAAAACCGTTTGTTAACCGGTATTTATTTTCTTAGACAAAATAGAGGCCATAGTTACCGCTTCGTACTATGGACTGTGGACCAACATAATGGGTATTCAATCATCCAAAGAATGTTTAAAATTTTTTTCTTTTTTTCTTTTTTTTTTTTTGATAATTTTGACAAGAAGAAGCATATCACGGTCATCTGACCAAATAATTATCTCCCAGCCGATGGGGATGGCTCGAGAATCTAAGAAGTGATAACAAGTAATTGAGTTAAACCCGAGTGCATTCGGGGAGCTCCCTGGTACGAATGTAAAAAATTTGACGCAAAAAGAAACGCAGATTTATACTGTATAATAATGAGCATTAATAGCAAAATTTATTTATTTATTTATTTATTGTAAATTGTAACCATATATTGAAAAAATTGAAAATTTGTAACAAATGATTATAACCGTGCAACATATAAAGAAAGATTCGTCTGTCTCACGTCGCTGTAACAATTCCTAGGATTAATGGTATGTTAATTAGGAAGAAGTTGGTGAAAAGATTCAATGAAGGGGCGGGTGAAGAGATTCAAAAGATTTATTTTCTCCTTTATTTAAGTAACCATCTGATTCCGGATTGTTCTTGTACTGTTTATTTATTGATTTTAACCCAGCTCTGCACTATTTCTATTCAACCAGAAAACACTTCCTAAAAGACTTGGTTCTGACTTTTGAGCCTGTACAAAGAAGAAATTTCTGGTAGCTTATGCTCATCCCTGATTACCAGTTATAGTCCAATGGGTTAAAAGCATATGATACTGACACATCAACCTTTTCTTTGCAGTCTCGGGTATAACAAGAGCTGCCACGACTGATACCATCAATAATTTCTGTGAAACAGCGAACAGCCGTTTCCCTGTAAGGGAGTTGTGGCAGCTTGCCATTTTGAACAGATATCCCCGTTCAAATTCCTGAACTCTGTGAGGAAGTGAACAACTTTCCCAATTTCTTTTTCCAAAAAAGCAGTTGCCTTGTACTGCCTTTTTCATTTGTTTTTTTTTGTTTTTTTTTTTGTTTTCTTAAGTTCCACCATCCCACTTTGGGCTCCGGCTTACCACTAAAGTCAGTCCTCTCGCTTTCAAACCCCACCATCACTCCAGAGATGCGAAGAACAAACCCCCAAAACAAGCAACGAAAAATTGTATCACCGAATCAAATATGGGGGAAAAGAGAAAAAACAGATACCGAGGCTCAGAAGCACTAAAGAAATTTACTTTGTCATCGTTCTTCACTGAACAGGATTGCAGGAAGGAAATAAAAAAGAAAAATAAAAGCTTCAGATCCCAAAATTAGAAAAAAGAGTAGCAGATCCAAGTATCCAACAAGCCAGACACAAGCTCCTCCTTATACGTAGCACGTTCGCAGTTACAGTCAGAGAAACCAAAAGGGAAAGAAATTTCCACAAAATATATTTTTCTCTGCTTCGTTTCCCTCCCTGGCCCTTTTGATTCATGCGCAAAAGCTAGCACCAAACCATGCATACATTCTCTTTCTTTTTTGCTCTATAGGATCCATTCTATTTATATAATATTCCTTTTGTATATATTAATATCTTTCTATGATGTCAACCTGCTGCAACAGTACCAGTGCGTGAAGGGTAGTCCTGGGCTTTGGTGGGTGATATGGATTTGTTCTGATCTTTTTTCCTTAATGCTTTCACAGAAGAAGAGAGGTTCCAGTCCTTCTTTTTGGCTTCATCCATCTCCATTTGCTCCTGCCTGCAATCTTCAGTACAGAATGGAATATCCCTGCACAGAATTTAACCGAACAAAATTTAGCCGACAGAATCCAACTCAGTGTTTCTATCATCTACTGGGAAAAAAAAAAAAAAAAACACACACACACACACACACACATATATATATATTAAAACAACATTTAAAACTGGGTTCTGTAAATCAAAACTTTGCTTTCTTAGTCTCTTGTTAGTTTTGTACATTGGTCCTCTCTCTGTTTTTTTTTTTTTTTAATTTCTAAAAAATTGGAAAAACGGGAGAAATTTATGCTTGTATTCAAAAGACATTAATAGAAAGCTCAAATCTTGGACCACTATCGTACTAAAAAAGTAATCCTAATGAAAATCTCGATACAAGGATAGGACTCATCGATTGACACACCCATACTCTAAATGAATCTATATCAAAATGACGCAATAGATGCACTTTGAACTGAAAAAACAAATTTCCAACTGAACTGAGAAATGAAAACTAAAAACTTGAAAAAATCAGACAAAAAAAAAAAGGAAAAAAAAACACTCTTCAAGAAATTTAGGACTTTGTACAATTGAAATGAAGAGACAGAAAAGTGGACAACCAACCTGTACATGAAGATGTCCCTGTTATCACCAAGTGGTTTTTTGCAAAGAAAACAAGCTGCTAAGAAATGGGGTTGGTGGTCTTCATATCTGGCATCATAAAACCTAGCAGATCTTGAAGAAGAAACCGACGTCATCGTAGACAGGTTCCTCAGGCTACCCCTTCTTGCATAGCAAAGAGAACGAGAGTAAAAAGGGAGGTTATTACAACTATTCCCGGAAAACCCAGCTTCCATATCTGCAAGAGAAGCCAACCCATCATCTTCCTCTATGAAACAAGGCCTTCTATTGGCTACAGAAGACTTCATGATGGTTTATTAAGTTTCGAAGTTTTATTGCTTCTAGGCTTCTAGGTTCTTTTTCACTTTCCTTTTCTGAAGCTTGTAGAGAACCGAAAGGCCTTATATACACAATAAAGCTCCGTTTTTGAAAATTAATTTTCCCTACATATTACCAGCAATGCACAGAGGTGGGTTGCTATAAAACTACGGCAGGCATAAAAGAATCCGTGCCAGCGAGTGAACCTATTGGCCTAAAAACTCAGATCTTTGAGTTAAATTAAAAAAAAATATATATCTAGTTTTTGGTTGCCATTTCTCACTGCTTTCATGAATTTCCACCATCTTTTCCCATTAATTTCGTAGTTGCCACGGAACACATTTTGTGGGTGTTAGACAGGTTGAAGGGCAGATTTGTGGTTTTGGTGAAAGTCGAGGGTAAGGAAGGTTTGACGATCCTTTGCTCTCAGCTCCTGATATATATTTATTCTCGCCTACCCCATCCCACCCCACTAGCGCGACCCTTACGCTGCAAAGGAGGAGTCCATTCCACGGCCCTACACGCTCCTACATAATGGAGCGTTAACGTAACGTTCACAGGCCGTGGTCAAGTGGCTTGCCTTCTGTCTTTTTCTTTTTTTGTTTTTTTTTGTTGCCCTTTTTTGCTATTTTTCTCCTCTCTTTTGATTCGTTTTCCTTTGTGTTTTCCCATCTGCTGTGCTACGCTTTGTGCGCAAATGATTTGAAGTCTCAAACTCAACATTGATTATTGTTTCCGAGTAATCCCAATTGAAAGTACCCTTTAAAAAAAAAAAAAAATTGTAGCATGGGTTTTGTCTAGTTAATTTAGAGAAAAAAAGGGAATTAATTATAAATAAAATTTGAATATTAAACTTCATATTTAGTGACCACTAATTATTACGTTAAAATGAGCAACAACAATAAAATAAATTAGTAAAAAATGTAGACTTATATTTACGGGCAAGTAAAAATCTCAAGTAAAGTAAACGCAATTAAAAAATTAAAAACCCCCTAATGCACAATACTCTAATTTGAAACTATTGAGATAAATATCGTAAGAAAGACGACCCAATAATATAAATATAAATAATTAAAAAAAACTAAAATTTATAAATCAACATAAGACTCCAATTGATGTATAAAAGTATGGAAAATACACAAAATGTTGATGGCAAAACGGTAGTTTCAAGAAGCACTTGCCACGCGCGTGCAGAGAAGGTCCTCCCGAACATGTTGGCAAAAATTTGCACAGCCACCTACGTTTCGTTCTTTTTCACCTTTTCTTTCTATTTTTATTTTTCCTCTTAAAACCCATGGTTTCACTTTAACCCCTCCACCTTGCCCCTCACTCAAAGCTGGCCCCCTGACGTCACCTTCCCCATCACTTTTTCCTCCCCCACCCTCTCCATTATTCTCTTTCTTTTGTCCTCTCTGTTTCTCTCTCCACAATTGCCCACCACCACTGCCATGTGGAGCCCGCTCTTGAACCCCAACAACGGTGGGCCCTCTTGGGGCATCATGCATTTCCAAGGGTGATGGCGTGTGGGGCTAATGACGCTACTGGCCGGCGATGAAAAGAAAGAGACTTTTTCTGGTTTTGGTGCCGAGGACAAGGTTGTCAATGTGTCATTATTTTCTCTCACTATACGAAACTTTAAGCTTAGGAAAAATCTCATTATTTTCTCTACCCTTCTCACATTAAATTCATTATTGATTCTTTTTAACTCTTTTTTTAATTATTTTATAAAAAAGGTGTCATTCGACATACATTACAACCATTTCACATTATGATTTAGATGTTAGACGTGTGTATGTTATAGTAAAAAAAAAGAAAGAAAGAAAAGAAGAAGAAGAAGAAGAAGAAGAAAAATGGAAATCATAAAGGTATGTGGCGTGGCACCAAGAGAAAGGAAAACTCATAGATACTTATAATTATAGATTTTAAGTTCTGTATTATACGCCATGTCGTTTGATAAGAACTTTGTTGCTAACTTCTTCGAATAAATGTAACCTTGTTCTGAAGGGTACAAAAATCAACAGTTTGCACCCGAGTTAATCTGGGCAAATGCCAACCCCATTATCTTGGGGGAGGGTTGACAGTTGGACTCACATTTTCCTCGAATATTATGTTAATATGAGATTGGGGATGCTTTGTACTTTTAAAATAATTTTAGACGTGTCACCTTTTTCTTTTTTTTAAAAAAATAATTTTTATAACACCGAACACCTGACTATTGATTATTATCGAGTTAAAAAAATCAACGGTTGCAATAATGTCATCATGCAACAGCGTAAGTGCTGCGAAAATGGCTCGGTTTACGAGGTTCTTGTTTCCCCTACTGCAGTTCTTGCCCGGGAATCACGGGCAGCCCCCCCCGGCCTTGCCCTCTCTGCCCGACTTTTGATTACTCTTGTACACGTGTGTTCTTGTGCTTGGCACCACGGCAACACCTAGGTGGCTCTCGGGATGCCACGTGACAAGTAAACGACAAAAATTGATAATGCGTTTTTATTGCTTACGTGTCTAATAATATAATGAATTAATTAAGAATATAATCGCAGACAGCAAGCGATTATGTTCCATGTTGTTTATTGATGCCTGTCACGATCTCATGCTTTGAACGTCACCAGCAGTTCGTTTTCACAAAATATCTTTTGCAATATTCCGAAAAAGAAGTCTTTGTATGTGTCCAGATACGGTGACGTATACCAATAATTTAGTTTCTTTTAGCTCGTCCCACTCCAGAGCAAAACTAGGGGGCAACTAGTATTAATATCATCGTCATATGAATTTATGTTAGCTTCACCCCTGACTACACGATTGCCTCGTATCGAAGGAATTTTTTTATATTTATTAAAAATTTATTAAATTATAAGTTATACTATAACAATAAATTTTTTTATATTTTCATATATTTAATATTACCATTTTAATAAATGGTATTGAATAATCACATTTTAGTAAATCCCAATTTGATACACGGAGAGAGATGTATTTAAATGTTTTTTGGAATTAAGATGAGATTATACACCATCATTATTATGTACTTTAAAGCTTAAACCTAGTTGGCATTCCAACTTCATCGAGGACTTTTCCCTCCAAGTCCAGACCTATTTTGGCTCGGGCTTCAATTTTGCCAAATTTTTCTTGCATTAAATAAGATGTATACACCGTATACATTTTTCTCTCTGGAATTCAAGAGAATTTCGGGATTCGCAAATCGAACCGAGCCTCGAGAACACTGTAAATCTCAAGACAGAAGTGGCCTATTACTAGTTAGACTAGAAAGGCTAATTGAGCCAGCCCTTCTAACAAAAGTGTGGCGGAGAAAAATTATAAACATTTTAATATTTTTTGGCACAAAAGATTAATAAGTTTTTTTTTTTTAACACTTAAAAAAAAAATGATTTAAGGCCCCCTTTTCGCGCGGCCAACAGAGAACATGTTGCGGTCCAATTGAGGCAACTGTCCGCTTTAAATTAGTTTTACTGACCACGTTTAGCTCAATTATTAATGGTATATGATTTTTCAAACAAATTGCATAGGCCAATGATTCTCGGGGTTTCTCAGTGGCCTACATTGCCATAAGTAAAGTACTCAAGTTTTATTTTTCTTGACCTCAAACGAATCGATCAAATATTAATTAATATTTAATCAATCTAATACTATTTTTTTTTTATAAAAAAATGATTTTGCAGTCACCATGATACTTACTTAAGATCCTTTGTCAAAGAATTTTTTATTTTGAATTATTTATATTTTTAATACTATTTTTGTGCACGAATTCATACAATTATTTGGCGAATATAGCGCTTAATACTATTTTTTTTGGTGAGGTATATGCGTTTTAATACTTGAATAAAATTTCAAATGCAACTAATAATCTGTTTTTTTTTTTGGTCCATTTTTATTGAAGAAAAGAATTAAATATGAGTAAAGTTTTCTATTTAAAATTAAATTTTACTTCAAATACTACACTTGACAGTTACTAGCATATACTCAATAATTTGCAATTAATAATGTTCTATTTTAAATGAACTACATAAATATTTCATTTCAGGAATTTGTGGAGAAGAATTTAAAAAAAAAAAAAAAAAAGCCTGTAAGGAGAGATGATGGAAAAATCGAAAGGAGTTTTTGATGAGACGAGGACTTCGACGCACCTTTATTACACAACCACCCACTTTGGGTGAAAGGAACAGGTCTCTTATTTATTTATTTTTACTCCCCCACTATTCTTCCGTGATTGCAATAATTGTGGCCGGAGATGTGCAGGAACCTGCAGCAGTCATAATTCATAAGTGCAGATATTGTGCTTTGTGGTGCCGGTCGAAGGCCACTGGATTCAAAGGTTGGCTCGGAAGAAGTAGACCCCGTGCGTCGAGATTGGACGACACTATTTCCACGCTTCAGTCTGCCGCAATCGCCAAAGTTGCCTGCCAATAGCACTCCGTCCATTGAGATTTTGAATTGAGGAATTTTAAATTTGATTTCCCCGAAGTGAAGAAGTTACGTGGGCGAGAAGAGGTAGACGGGTAAAATTTTAAAATATATATGTTTTAATAATTATAATAATATAATACGGAGACCATTACAAGATGTGCATTGATGTAATGATTTGGGGAAGGGAGAGAGAATTCTGAGGGGATGCAACAGGTCACTGGACTACTCGTCATGCGCACAGTCGAGAGGTTGAATTCGGGCCTTCCAATAAATTAGGAAGAGAAGTATTTGGCTGGAAAATTAAATTGAGAGAAAAGAAAAGTCAGACGAGAAGCAGTGACAGTGCATTGAATGGAAAGAAAGGACTTTTGCTTGGTTTATGAACAACCCCAGCAAAAGGGGCAGGGGTCCCAATATGGCGTTTTCTATTTGATTGCCCTGTGAACTGGTCAAGCACGCACGCAATGCCCGGCAGGACCCATTAAATTAGAGCCCTTTTTACGGTCTTGTTTGCAAAATAAATTACAAAGATTATTCTAATTGCACCCCCTGGCTGTTCCCATATGCACCAAAGGTTCCTCACATGGGATCAATTATGTGGCGGCGTCGTTGGTGTTTAAGTTGTGAATCCTAAGACAAGACTAAGCCATTTTAATAAGAATTATGGTTATTCTAAACGCCAAAAAGAGTAACGACGGGCCTTCGAGTGGGATTTTTCTTTTTTTTAAAAAATTATTTTTTATTTTTTTTTTTAACAAGCCTCAGCTTGTGATTGGATTCTCCCTAAAATAATTTCGTTTTCGTGCATTGAAGTGACAACCGCCCCAATTATAGTCAATGACGTTTCCACGCGGGTCACCTTTTTCTTTACTCGCGTTAATGTGACACGCTTAACAGTGTAACTGTGAGCTTCTCCGATAACGTTTAGGCTGCGGCTAATCTAGTGGCCTAATTGTACAGATTCTAATGGTCAAATCAAGTTAAATTTAAGATTGTCATTGTAACGGTTACATATATATTTGTAATTGTATTATTAATTGTAATTTAGTGCTTTTTTTTTTCTATAAATTTGGAACAGAAAAGGCTTTTCCTTCAATTAATTTTGGTGGGCGAGTTGCTATAATTTTTTGCGGAATCACTTTTTTAGGTGATTGTTGTTTTCATGTACCTTTAGAAAAAACTTGCTGGGGACGTTTTAATAAAAAAATGGCTCGTAGAAGTAAATAATAGCCCATAGATTTCTTGGTGTGGGCTGATGCGCAAGGTGGGCCTCTCGTATTACAATTTGTCCAGTAAAGCACGTATTTTATGTTTTTCTTTATTTATATATATATATATATATTTTTTTTTTGATTTGGTAAGCGTGTGTTCGTAGGCAGGTGAGTTAGGTAAGAGGTGACCAATTGTTACACACTGCCAATATCAAATTCTATGCTTTTAACATATGCATTCAAAAATTTACTAATTCTATTTGTAAGTTGCGCAATTTAATAAAATAAAAATTTAAAATTAATATTTTATAACAAGTTATTAATTAATTTACGTTTTGTAAATGTGATTCAATTTAAGATGTTTTAGTGGTATTAGTTAGACTTTATATTAAATTAGTCAAATAACGTTCTTATTCTCTTAATATTAAGTTTAGAAGATTAATACGTGCTTTTGCCAAAAAAAAAAAAGAAAAAAGAAGATAACCGATTCATGACCAATATTTTATATTGAGAATTTTTATCTATTAAATTCCGTAAGTCAACAAAAAAAAAAAAACAACTTGAACATTACAGTAAATATTATATAAAATATATCATAAACTTATTTATATGTGTATATATATAATTGTTTTCATATCATATGTATGTATATGCATTTATATATACTCTTATATATATATCAATTATGTGGTTGGATCGGAACGAAAGTTCTCAAGGAGTAGGGTGGGTGGGTTTAGGCTTTATTTTGTATCCATTGAAAGTGTAAAATTTCTATGAAATCTCATAATACCTGATCGTTATAAATTCAAATTACAGTGAAAGAGACGGGGAGGTGAAATTACTCAGTAGCGACAAGTGAGCTTCTTGTAACATGATGTTGGCTAATCTACTGCCCTAATTGTATTGACTTTAATGTCTCAGTCTAATAACCCCACAATAGATTGAAAGAAATCGAAAGGTAAGAGTCTAACGAGTAGTTCTTCGACACCTCTTTCTTTTTTATGTCTTTTTTTCCTGCCTTTCATTTCGTGGGGTCATCATCAATGAATGCGATTTTTTTCTCTTATGTTTGTAACGCGAAAGTCATTTCTTCAATTCTTTATTGCAAAAGGTATAACCCTTTTGCAAACGTCTCATTTATTATTGGGGCGGATTTTTCCATGTTACCTTCGAGAACTTGATCGGGACATCTAAAAAGATGGAAGCAATAAAATTTCTTCCTGGTCTTGGTAAATGGCCCATAGATTTCTGGACATTGAGATGACCTCAAAGCAAGTATTTTTTGTTTTGTTTTGTGTTTTTTTTTTCTTTTTCTTTTTTTTTTTTTTGGTTTGTTTGTTTTGGTCGATTTGGTGAGCATGCGTTTGTGAGTATTTGAATCGTGGAACAACCAAACAGGTGGCCATAAAATGGGGTGCTGTGGGCGAGGAATTTTTAAGTGGTCACTCGTATCTGTATTATTTTCACTCTAAGTATGTTTAATTTTAGAATTTTAAGAATGATTAATAATTTCTTAAAAAAATATAAAATTTATATATATTTGTAAGTTTAATTCAAACAGTTTAACCAATTATATATATATATAATTGGTTAAACTGTTTGAATTAAACTTACAAATATATATATTGCTAGAACTGTAAGTTAATATTTTTATTTTTTATTTATTTTGAATAAAAAATAACTATAGTACGGGATAGTTATTCATGAATATTCATACCAAATAGATTTTGAACAGCTAAATTTACACAGGTTGAATGTTAGATTGCTTGATATGATTTTTATTTTTAAATACTAGTCATAGTATTTTCTTTTTTTTTTTTTTTTGGTTATATAGATAGAGTCGTCGAGGCATGATCTAGAGAAGACAACAACTCATTTGCTTATGAATCGCACCATGCTCGGTGTCCCTTAGGAGACGATTGGTTTTTTCAAACAAAGTTGAGTCGGTCGATTAATATTTATAATACGACCATTTTAGCCAAATTGGTGTTCTTCTAAATTAAAATCACTAAATAGAAACAACTATTTGAGATTAAAGAATTACAAAGAGTCCTTTAAAAAAAAAAAAGAAACACACTCTAATATTTTAAAATTTAGATTTTATTTTTGAAGTATTGACTTATAATCTTAAGAAGAAAATAATAAAAAAAAATTATGAAAATAAGAAAAATTATGTTGATTGTGCAGCTCACAGCTCAACAGGTTTCTTAATAAAAATAGAAAAAAGAGAATTACAAAGATTGGAAGTGTTGATTACAAAGAAAAGAATTAAAAAGAGTGGGAGTGTTACTGTTGACAATGTGTAATAAAAAGGAAAGAGTATCAACAAAAATTTGCCTTTATTTTTCCGTGCTTCCTGTTCCAGTGTATCAACACATACCTATATTTTTTCCCATAATGGAATCACAATACTCTGTAGAATCGACTGAAAATTGGTAAGTGACAAAATAATAAATATTTTTTGGTATATATATATATATATATGCGCATGTCAATTGGTCCATTATTGTTGGAAAGTTGAGCCGGTAGATATATTCTATATAAACAAATAATTTCTAAATATATTTAATACAACATCATCTCTATTAACCGTGACAATTTACTAAGAAGATCTCTTTGTGTGTGAATGAAATCTAAATGACCTTTACAATCCCTGAGTGAAAAAAAATGTTTCGAAAATTAGAAATCAAAATGTGCAGTTTAGTTGTGAATTGGAGAGTGTCGCACTGTAGCTGTAGCAACAATGCGTGGGGAAAATAAATAATATACACAAAAATATAAATAAATTACTCATTAGATATTAAAAAAACATAAAATTTTGTTTGGTATTTTTATTTTTTAATAATTTTTGGACTAAAATATGAATTAAGTATTTTTAATTTAAAAACAAGTTTAGGAGGAAAATTTTTAAAATATAAGATATATTAAAAATAATAATAATCACAGTATTTTTAAAAAATTAAATAATAATTCAAGATAAATGATAGTCTGTGAATACAAATTTTATTTAAAATGTTTGATGAAAGATGGATGATCGGGGAGTTTAAAATATCGAATTTATAAAATTTTTGTAAAGCATAATTTTTAAGAATTCTTTTTATCTTTAAATTTTATTTGTTTTGCCTTTGTCCTTGATCACATCAGCATATTTCTCGTAGTCACACAGCTGACTGGCTGGGTTTGGGAGGAAACAACAGGAAGACCAAGTCAACAAAACTATTAGTCTTTTTTTTTTTTTTTTTTGCCGGGGGGGTGGCGGGTGGTTTTGAATGCCATCAATAAAGCGGCCTTTTAGCTAAAGCTTGGTCGGTCCTGATCTCAGAGCAATCTTAAGCCTCTGGTGCACAATCATTTCACACTCCAAAAATAAAGGAAACTTTTGGTTAGGTCTCCTGTTGTTGTGGCAGTTGTTGAGCTTTTGTCACACGCCCAATCTCTTTCTCCTCATTAGGTAACAACTAGCAGGAGACGATGAGAGAAAATTTTGTGCACACCCCAGCCTGTAAATTGATTAATTTTACCTTAATTTCAAGCCTTGTCAAGATCTTCAACTAATAGCTCCAAGAAAAAAAAAAAAGTATAAATTTGCGGAAGAACAAGATTGCAACAAGTGACCATTGGAATTTTTTCCAAGATGAATGATCTGTTTTCAAGTTCCTTCAAGAAGTACACTGACCTTAAGCAGCAGGCCCACCTCGACAACTTGGAGGCCGGGACGGCCATGAATCTCGACAAATTTTTTGAGGACGTCGAAAATGTTAAGGAAGACATGCGAGCCGTGGAGAAGCTGTGCAAGAGCTTGCAAGAAGCCAATGAAGAGAGCAAGATCGTGCATAATGCCAAGACTGTGAAGGATCTGCGTACCCGAATGGACAATGACGTGCAGCAAGTGTTGAAACGGACTAAAATGATTAAGGGAAAGCTTGAAGCTTTAGAACGGTCCAATGCAGCCCACCGGAATGTTCCTGGGTGCGGTCCAGGGTCTTCCGCCGATCGAACCAGGACGTCTGTTGTTAGCGGATTGGGAAAAAAGCTAAAGGATCTTATGGATGAGTTTCAGAATTTCAGGGCTAAAATGAACGCAGAATATAAAGAAACCGTGGAGCGCAGGTATTTTACAATCACAGGACAGAGGGCAAGCGAGGAGACAATTGAGACATTGATTTCCAGCGGAGAAAGTGAAAGTTTCCTCCAAAAGGCAATCCAGGAACAAGGGAGGGGTCAGATTCTTGATACGATATCGGAAATTCAAGAGAGACATGACGCTGTGAAGGAGATTGAGAAGAATTTGCTTGAGCTGCATCAAGTGTTCCTGGACATGGCTGCTCTTGTGGAAGCTCAGGGCCATCAGCTCAATGACATTGAGAGCCACGTCGCACACGCCAGCTCTTTTGTCCGAAGAGGGACGGAGAATCTTCAGGATGCCAGGGAATATCAGAAGAGCTCCCGGAAGTGGACGTGCATTGCCATTATTGCTGGTGCTGCCCTCGTTGTCGTCCTTATTTTGCCACTCTTGCCTTCAATTTTGGCTTTCGTAGGAAGATGAGATTGTACAATTTAATTACTTCTCTAACACGGGATTCCAAATGTCTTCTAGATTGTCAATTAGGCAAATTTCTAACAAAATTGTTCATTGCCTAAAAAATTGCAATTTTAAGAGCCAACTCTGAGGACAGCCCAACTGGGAAATGAATCACTTCAAGAAAATTTTCCTCTCCCAAGCACCTTGGAAGCAAAATCTGTCTGGCATCCGAGTGAGAGCCTTCGCTGGCATATATGCATTCACAATTCAACTCCAAATTTTCATGCAAGGTTTTGGAAGAAACCTTATGCAAGTGCAAATGCAGGAGAACAAATAGCAAAAGGTAAGATTTTGATAATGTTGTATATTGCAAAATCAGCTATGTCATGATTATAGAAATTACATTCTCTCTGTTGTATTTGAGCAAGCAAAATATGATGCCTACATGAACAAAGTTCATTGAAGAGGGCTTCGCATAATTGCAAGGAAACTTGTATGGCTCGCGTAGCATTGCAAAGCATGTTAGGGGATCATTTACCGACTTGTATTGATCACACTCACGACCTTCGATAACACTGACATATGCATCTTACGAATAATTACATGCATCAATCTATACAATACTTGGGTTGAACGAGTAATTGTTAGATGCACCCATCAACGTCACTGCATGTAATGAAACTCATCGGTTAAATTCTAGTAAGATTGATTTTTTGTTCCTTTTTTTTATTTTTATTTTTTCAGTGATAAGGCATGCCACAATCCACAACTAAGTGCAGATTATGTCACAATTTGTTTTTGATAGTTGACTTTTGAATTTCATCTCATAAATTATTGCCTGCTTAAATTAATGATCTGAATTCACTCTGCAGTCTCTTAAATTACCAAATAAGCAAGATTTCTCATTTCCAAAGAGTAGAAAAAAAAGCCAATCCTACACATACACACAAATTTAGTTCTGAGAAAATGTGGGGGTTGCTTTACCAAAGATGGTGGAGAAAAATATGAGTGGATAAAAATATGGTGCTGCATATATGGATTAGGTCTAAGAGCCCAAGAAGTCTTTCTTGGCACAGACTGTTGCGAGCTGGGCTGGGCCGAAATTCCAGAATCGAAAAACTTCGGCTCCTTTTTAGAGAAAGCTTCGATACATGCGTCGAGGTTTTCGATATGCAGCATTTCCCATAGCCCAATAAGATCATTCCAAGTTCTATCAATGTAGTTAGACTTTGACCTGCCCCCCCTCTCTTTGTTGATGGTTTGAGTTTTTCTTGCGTTATAGAGTAGAAATAAATAAGACTAAGGAATCTGGGTGGAAGTTGAATTTCTATTCATGTAGAAAATGCTATGGGAAATGGATTTTCTTTGTTTTTATTTTTAAATGACTTTTGTTATATGTCAAAATTAGCGTTAAATTACTCATTTTGAATGGGATTTTAGACAAACCTTTGTTCAAAAATTGAAAATAGTCTTAATTCTTTGATGGAAATAAATTAAAAAAGTTCGAAGTTAAAATTACAGTATTTTAAGCACAAAATTTTGAATTATAACATGACTTGATGATCAACTTTTTTTGTGCAACAAGAAGCATCATGACCTATCAATTAATACCGGAACAGGGCTTGAGCCATTTCTAGCACGCTAATCAATAATTAAAAAAAATACTAATAATAAAAAAGAACCACCTAAGCGAGGCAAACTATAGACCAGACACAGTAGAAGTAGAACCGTACACTTAATAAGAACCACAGAATTTAAGAGGAACAATTAATAGTCACGGCACTTGGCTCTATGATGAGTCTGCTCCCGAATGATTTCCTGGACGCAGCTCCTCTTGATGTCATGTTCAACAATTTATTGATACAACTCTCTAAATCAATATTATGATCAAGGGGTCTTGCTTAGGCAGCCGGGAGAAGAAATACCAATCAACATTGCATTGTCACAGTTTGTTGACCAAGTATCATGACAAGAGGGAAGCTAAACGGTGGCTGCTCGCCCAACAGAATTTAGGGTAAAGAGAGGAGGCCAAGAATTTGTACAAAAATCATGCATTTATGGTAGCAAATTGCAATGCAAGAGTACCACAAATATGATTCAGAGAGAGACTCGGTCCTTCGTGTCACTGCTTTGTCAAATGGCCAGACTGCCATTTATAATCGCACCATATCAAGGGTCCCCATCACACTCTGCTTTATCACGTCACATTATTTTCAGGTACTTGGCAGGTTATGCTAATATGGATTCCATTGTCAAGAAAGGTGTTCCCCCTATCAATTGCTTTAATTAAGGACGATAACATTTCTTGGTCCAACATAAGCATACTAATGCAACACTCCTACTTTCTTATTCTGCCATGGACTTTGCGATATTTTTCTAACATCAGGATTAAAAGTCACATTTTGTGAAAATTTGAAGGAGTCGAGTTTTAAATCCCTAATCTCTTAAAAGCTTTATTCCTGTGGTTATCTAGACAGATCTAATTGGTTATGAACTTTCCCATCTGGGATTTGTCTATATGGACCGAAATGTCTATTTTCTTATGTAATAGGAAATCGTCTAAGATGATATTACCTTCCTCGATGTATATATGTGTGTGAAGTACATGTCATCAATAGATGACAGAACTAGGTGATCAAAGTGTTAATGTAGACAAGTTTCATAGTTGTGGCATTACTTCTCTAGGCTTATATAAATGGCGTATAAATGGCATTACTTCTCTATTCATAGATTGAGATTGGGCACCAACAATTATAACAAGGAGACGGGGAAATTTGCCCTCCATTCTCTTGATTTGAAAAGGGCAGGGAAATCATTGGAAAATCAAATCAAGTGTTGGCTAGAATGCGTGTACATCTCTTGCTTCTATGGTAATTCTTACAAGATCAAAGGTTAACTTTCAAGTGCCCATTATGTCATATTACTTTCAAATACTGAGCAGTCTATTCCTTTCCCATGAGTCACTTCACTAGCTATGGCTCCCATGGATATTTATAAAGCTATCGGTCACCCCTTACACTATACACGCATGTTATGCATATATTTTCCCTATGAAAAGACCTTGAGTAGTTTGTTAAAAAATAAAAAATAAAAAAACAAAGGGCTCGAGTAAGGGGACACAGCCCCCTATGACACAGGGAGTCACAGGTCCACTCTCTCTGTCCCGCGTTTATGTACGTAGTCTTGAGGACTTCCCTCGGCATGTGGGCTAATCATGGGACGATGGGGCATCCACCAATACCTTGTCCTGACTTTGTTTGTGCATGCCCCAGTGACAGCCACGATCGGTGCTGATGATCTTGTTAGATTTGTGGTGGCAATTTCTTTAAAGCATTTTGATATTCAAGTACACCAAGCATATGGCTGAAATTTCTTGGATTTTGAATGATTAAAACCTGTTATACATTGGATTCAACCATCAACAGCTAACACAGGGCAACAGCTTCTATTACAGTTACCAACAGGGAATGCCAATTCGAGAGACTTCTAAGCCAAGTTCACTAGCGATGCATGGTCCAGAAAACCTCAAGTGTCCATGATGCTTTGCTATTTCGAGCAAATTCTGCATCACATTTTTCATTTTATTTTCTTTAAAAAAAAAAAAGAGTAAAAAAGAGTGAAACAATTTTATTTATTTATTTATTTATTTTAAGCACGTAGTTTTGAGCCAAATTAACAAAATGGAAAAGTCCATACGAAAGTGTCATAATCCCTATTTGATTTCAAAAGAGATCTTGCTTTGCTTTTTAGTTATTTATTTATTTGCCTTTTCTTTTGTGTTAAGAAAAATAATCGGTCCCTTTTGAGTGTGGACTCTTTCTTGTCCTAAGAACTCGATAATTCAACATTGCCCTAGAAACATGACAGCTATTATCTCTACTGAGTTCATACTTTATGAAACACCATATCTTGATTTTATTACTGGTAATCCCACATATCTATGTACGTAGATAGATATGGATCATGACTCTGACTTTACCAGAATGTGGTGGTTGCATTGATAATGTGTTGCAGGGGCCATGTGATATTCCTGTTCCTTAATGAGATTCCAGGCTTTCCAGTTTCCAGTCTCCAGTATCCAGTCCATACATCTATAGATTACCGTGTACATATGCATGCGAAGACAAAAGGGCAAAAGTTGTTTAATGAAATTATGATTAATTATGCTTTAGATCCAATAATGAAGGTGTGCTCTAAATCAGGCTTCTTGCTAATGGAAATGGGTGATGCATTGCAGAGATATCAAATTACGTGCAGGTATCGCCATCTTCTACTGGGGACTAGATCTTACCTCGATAATAATAATAATAATAATAATAAATAAATGTCTCAATATACCAAATTTTATATTGTAATTTTTTTTTAAAAAAGTAGACATATATAATTTTATTTTTATTTTTTAAGAAATATTTACATGATTTAACTTATATCATCTATATTACAATAAAGCAAAAATAATCGTGTTGTTATACAAATACTCACCCTCTAAAGGAGATTAAAAATGTTAATGATATTAAACTGTGTTTAAATTTTTACTTTCTTTTTTAAAATTTAATCTTTCTTGGGTGTTAGCATCGCTTGGTTCTCCCAAAATTGTGATCCTTGTAGTACTAATAACCATGTTTGCACGCATTAATTATATACAACGAAGCAATTAAAAAACAAGGAATTTCATCGTTCTGAATTACTATGCCAATAAATTTAAATTTGAATTTCAAAAATTTGATCAGAAGAATTAAATTCAGAGTAGAATTTGACTACTCTGTACTTACCCCTCGAGTAAAGCTAGTGACATGGATGAAACATTTATTCTCGAAAGAAGTAAAAATAAATACAAAATCTGAAAAACAGAAAAAAAAAAAAAAAAAAAGCCTACACTGACCATGGCACTTGTGGATGAGGAAACAACAACGTGTGGGACAGATGAAAGTTGCCATTTCCCCCAACTACAATTTGCTCGGACGCAAATGGGGAAGCTCTTCCACCGATGGTTAGTTTAATCTTATTGGGATTGATCCAAGTATTTAAGTTAATTTTCAATTTATAATCTCCTCAGAAAATAGAGAGAGAGAGAGAGAGAGAGAGAGAGGGGGGGGGAACAAAGATTAGAATACAAAATTATATTAAAAAATAATTGCACCCTCCTCATGAGTAATAATTGTGTAATTAATAAATAGAGTCAAAAAAGATGAAATTAAAAGAATAGTATGGGCCTGGGCTTCTACTACTTGCCATGGGCCCATCTTGATAATCACTCCCATAACCCCTCCTACACAGCATCATCTTCTTAGTAGTCAAGTTGGAGTTGATAGGCATTTCCATAGTTCGTTTACCTATGAATATTTTAAATTAAACTTGAAGCTTATCGCGTCTAATAAACAGTAATACCGATAATAGGAAATAAGAACGAAAAGAGTTCTGTGACTCTTCATCGTTGTTTCGATTTGTATTTTTTCCTTTTTTTTAAAAAATTTTTTGTTTGCAAAATTTTCTAATCACTTATTATCTTGTAAACTAATGTCATTTAAAATACAGTAATTAGGACTAATTGTGATTCTAATCAGAACTGAAACCGAATTGAATTAAAGTCAGAATCATAATCGGTTTTGTAACTCTCGTTGCAATCAAGATACTAATGGCTTTTAGTTTGGTCACAGTCCGCCCTTTTCAAAGACTTCAACAGCACAAGAATTTAATCAAAACCAGTGATCTAAAAAAGGAAAATTGGGCAATGCGACAATTATTTGCCCTTTTATTTTTGGGAAAAAAAAATGATGAGATCAATTCAAAATAGCGAAACCAGACTATAATTAATTACAAATTAGAATTACAATTAAACCAACTAATAATTACAATTGAAATAATATCGTAAATAATCAATTTATTATATTTTTATTAAGATTAAAATTAAAATTAAATTAATTTGTAATCAGATTTTTATCCAATAAAAACAATAGTTTTAAAAATATTGTTTCTTTTTTGATTTATAACTTTTTGTTATGTACCTAATTCAATAAGTTCTCAATCAAATGTAAGGGTCTTGATACCATTCGCTGGCTGCAGAGATCAGCTTCCTTCATTGAAAATTTGCTTTACTCTCCACATCCATCGACATTTTCGTCTTCCTTTGGTTTCATGGCAAGACAATAGAGACTTCTATATTATATAATATAATACCTGGTCAAGCCATTTCAAATCCAAACAAACATTTCTCAGACTGCCCTTTGGCTAATGGCGTCTTTCTCCACCTTACTTTTTGCCGAATTTATTGATTCATTATTCTACTGTTCCTTGCATTATTAGGCATCCGTTTGAAGTCTTTATCATTCAACGTATTGTGTCTCTCCAGCACAAAGGACAAAGTCTACTATTTTTCCAATGCATGTATCTACGATAACAAGGATGCAAAATTGACCACAGCAACCAACTTGCGCTGCCTTCCACAAGATAAACCCCACCCCCCCCTCCTCTCTTCCACTCACCTGCTTTTCCCATTATTGGAGAAGGAGCGTTCAATAATTTTAGCAAGAGTTGTCAACAATATTTACTGGCGTTACAACGGTTCTAATCTTAACAATGGAGGGTTGTTTAGAGTAGGCATAGTAAACAATGAGGATGAAGGAGCTCTTGGCAAACTCATCATTGCTACACTTCAGTAGAAGTTAAAAAATTACAGACCATATTTGAACCGAATTCTTTTAAATGCACGCATGCCATCAAATGTTAATTTGAGCAAAGACTCAAAAATGTTTGTGTAGGTACGTGCATTTGTGGTATGATTTCACTCGAAGAAGACAAAAGTTTTTTAGGGCTGATTTTCTTAAAACAAATGGGAAATTAAATGGGATTTAGCTTTCCCCACTTTTCAACCAATCGATTCTTGCATGCATTTGCACAATTGCTTGTTCTAAATTTCATTCTTCAATTAGCATGAGCTGTACTAGTAAAAAAAAAAAAGATACATTGTGACCGCAAGCAAGGTTAAGGAAAATACGACATGATTTCCCTAATTAACTAAAAACAATAGATGAGAATTACCTTAGGATGTCATTTTCATGAAACTACTGAAAATCGCACCTATCCAACTATAATGCATTCTTAAACCACAATTCTCCTTAACAGCATGCAATTGAAGACACCATAAAAACTCCCCCCATTTTGCATTCTTAGATGATGAGTAGGTGAAAAAAATGAAGAATGCGATGGGCAACAAAGTAAGGGCATCATGATAATCACATTGAGAGCTTAAACCGCAAGATACCCATGAAATAAAAGAATTTATATAGATATATATATATATATATATATATATATATATATGAATTAAATTTTCAAAAAGCAAAAAAGAAAAAGAGCCACATTCCGCGCGGCCATGTACATTACCTCTAGGTAACCTCACTCCAAGAGGGGGAACCCAACAAAAAAAAAAAAAAGAACAAAAACCAAAGAAAATGGTTTCAATTCTGATCCCAAAAAAAAACGAGGATAAATATAACTGTGATTTTATTTTATCACCATTATTTAGTTCTCTCTCTCTCTCTCTCTCTCTCTTTTAACTTTCTCTTTTTCTCTCTCTCTTTTTTTTTGGTTGTTGGTCAGTTGCTACCAAATGGGCTGTGCCTCATCGTGGCCCAGGCCCTTACTCATTTGGGCCTCCGGCCCACTAGCCGAGGAAGACTTCGACACCGGAATTTCTAGCTTGTAGGCAAACTGGGCAAGCTTGGACCACCTGGTCGCATTCTGTACAGACACAAAGGTGTCGACAAGGTAACAGCACCACCGACGCCAGCCGCTTCCGGCACGACTTGCAGCTTGGACCACCCGACACGGCGGTGACGCGGTCTGGGTCAACGTAGGCCGACTCGGCATCCTCGGCCTGGCCCTCTAGGCCCACCAGCCCATTATCACCTCTCCTGCTATCATGCGCCAGGCCGCGTCCCCTCATTATAGCCTGCTGCAATTGGGCCTGCAAGGACGCGGCGGTCGCCTCCTGCGCCCTGGCCTTCGCCTGCCAAACCTGCGTCTCCACACTAAGCTGCGCCGCACGCGCTTCCAACTCGGCGTTCCGGCGCGTGGCTTTTTCGACTTCGGCCTCTTTCTCTCGGAGCCGCCTGGCGATCGATTCCTCCGCTACACCGAGCAGCGCACGGTAGTGTCTCTGCCTCTTCTGAGCTAATGTGTGCCTTAGCTGCTCTCCCTGGTTTCAACACCATTTAAATTAAATTCACCGAATACAAAATCGAAAAGAAAATATTAAGAAAAGAAAAAACACGTTTGAGGAAATAGGAAATGGATACCTGGGCTTGAAGGAATTGGTCCAATTCGTCTCTTTGGCGTTTAAATTGAGTGGCAAAATCTTCAGACACAGGAGACAAGAGAGCAGAGGATTGACATAAAAGACTACTCTGTTGCTGTTGGTAACGAGGATTTTGTTGTTGCAATTGTTGTTGGTCACCGAAGGATAGACCGAGGCCGGTGGAGACCGCATTTGGCTGGCCGACTTGGTTGTGGAGCTGAGAAAGGTCTATCAGTTGGGGAGACTGATGATGAGGTTGCATAGAGAGTTGATGGATTGCTTGGACCGTGATGGCACCACTTGTGGCTGCTGCTGCTGCCGCTGATGTTGCTGCAAATTCTCTTCCTCTTTTGTGTGGATTGGAATTATTACTTCCTGTTTCGAATTTTACATATGTGGGTTATGTAAAACTAAATACGTTTTGGCGAAGAGTATAAGATAAATAAATAAATAAATAATATTAATGATTGGAAAAGAGAAGAGCTTTACCTCCATTGTTGAATAACATATGGGATTGATCAAGAAATCCTCCTAGTCCTAGTTGTGGCTGCAATGAATAATCATGACCCTCTTGACCATTTCTGCATAATCATAGGAAATGGACAAAAAAGCATCACAAAAACAGATACAAGTAATGGAGAGGGAGAGCGAATTGAGCAACGGAAAGAAATGCAAGTTTTTAACCTCTTCAATAGGAGGATATTTGAAGGGTACTGCGCTTGAACGGCCATTGCTGATTAATATATCTGTCGAATCAATATATAGAAGGATAGATGGAGTTTGATGGAGAAATGAATATGTAATGTGCGTGTAAATATGGTTGGTTATTGCGTGGGTGAAAGAAAGCAATGGATTGAGATAAATAATAAAAGAAAGGAAACAAAAGGGAGAGAAGCAGAAAGAAAAGGTGTTCTGGAGCAATGTGAGGGGAGGGCAGCAATAAACGCTAGCACATAACAAGCATGAAAAGATGCCCAGCCTAAGGCGGACTCTTCAATGCGGGGTAAAAAGAATGAGACAGGTACTAGTACAAACTATTCTAGGGGGAGAAGAAAAAAGAGAGAGAGAGAGAGAGAGAATCAACGAAATGAAACCAATACCGATGTTGTTAATACCTATATCACCACCACTAACAATCCTCATCCTCCCCATCGCCAGTCTTCCCATCTTGGCCTTCTTTATTTATCTTTTTTTTTTTTTTTTTTTTGGGTTTTTCACCCAACTTGACTTTCCATGCTCGATATGGTATGGTATATTGGGTGTTGTGTGTATGTGTGTGGGTGTGTGTGTGTGTGTGTGTGTGTGTATTTCTCTCTCTTTTTTGTTGGACGGACAGGTGGGATGTGTAGAGAGAGATAGAGGAAGAGGGTTAGAGAGAGATGCGATCAAAACGAATCAGTCCAAGAGATGAGAGGGACGCCCTTATTCTGCTCTTTCCTTTCTTTGTTTGTTCCCCCCCCCCCCCCACCCCCCATTCGCTCTGCTTTCTCTCTACCTTCTTCTTCATCGGGCCGTGGGGTTGGCCTTTCCTTGTAGAGGGAGCCTCGTGTTTGTTGTCACCTTCACTTTTACCATTTATTTATTTTTTTCTACAGTTCTTAATTTCTATATACTTTTCTCTCCTTCTTAATAAAATTATAAATAAAAAGAGAAAAGAGTAAAAAAAAAAAAAGTAATGATAATAAAGTAATTAATGGACATAATATACTTTGGTTAGATGGGGGTGAACTGTAGTTGTTTTATGGCGTTGACTGTCATTGCTGCTGCCAACAATGCCACTTGGATTGTTTGCGTTCTATGGCCCATACATTTCTACTATTTTTGCCTTTTCTTATTTTTCATTTTCTCCACTTGTACTAACATTCTATAATATGGAAAATAATTTCTTTTTTTGGGTTTTTGTAATAACTGGGAATTTTGGTGGTTTTTTGAATGAATGGGCAGTCTTCGTTGTTTTGGTTTTAAAAGAAAAAAATTAATAAGTAAATAAAATCATCGTTAGTGCTGTTAATCAACGCCAGAGGCCTTGATTTTTATTTAGTAAGTCAATTCAAAACACAGTAATAATTACGAAATTTTAAGTTCAACAAACAAAGAGATCGAATGAAAAGAAACAGGGGTGTTCGGAAAAATTGAAAATTTTAGATGTTAATCATAATTTTGGTTAATTGTGCCAGGCTTTATAATTAACTAACTAACCGATATATATATATATATATTATTATTATTATTATTAATTTTTTTTTGAATTTTACTTTTAGACCCTTGCCTGAGATTGTTCCCAACTGCTTGTAAACAACTTCCCCTTGACCCTCTGCAAAATCAGGGAAGTGGTGCCTTAAACCTTTCTATGGAACTAGTAGTCTTATGGTGTTCCTATTTTCAGTTTGTCTGCTCCTTTTGATCTCTGCTTTTAGCCCTTTGGTATCAGAATTTAAGTACCGATTATTAAAATTAAGAGTTTAACTGTTTGAATACTAGACTACGCGATTGGTGGCTTTGGATTGGGACTTTAAACTTGGCATTTTTACTGCTTTGAGAGCCAATTTTATCAGAAACTATCCTGTTGATTATTTTTTTATTTTTTTATTTTTAATGGGGTAACCATACCAACTTGGAAAAGAGGTCATCTTTATCAAGAATTTAAATTTCCAATCGGTTTGGTTGACTTAATTTAGTTGGTTTAATAGGACTTGCTTTGGAATTAAGCATCGCCCCCCTTTTCAATATTTTTCTTCCTTGCTTGGTTGCTGTCAAGCTCATCATGCTACCTTATCTTCTTAAAATTAACATATATATCACTTTATGTATCCACGTTCCTTTTTTTTTTTTTTTTTTAGAATACTGTATCCACGTATCTTATTCTCAGTTAGATGCAAAATGGAACATGAGGTAAAAAAAAAAAAAAAAACTCATATAAGAAAAATTACTGGATAAAACAATTAAAAATTTTTAAGGGCACACAAATGTAAGAGGTCAATTTCGTAGATTTGACTTCAAGGTAAGGCTTTCCAATGACTATCACCAAACATTTACCTCCAAGAATGAAATATATAAGAATAAGAAAGGGAAATAACTGTTCTATTTTAGATTGGAGGATATACTTTACTCCCCCCCCCCCAAAAAAAAGGATAACTAAACTTGTTTTTGAAGATTCAAACATTCAACAACAGCTATGGTTTCTTTACTTGGTTTTCATATATACCTTATCCTAGAAAATGAGGCAAAGATCATAATACCTGCCAACCAAAAAGCGAGCTCATTGGTTCGTTCTCTTCCCTTCTCCAAAGGTTGGTGTGTGTTTGATCAAGTTTTCGCCTAAAGGCATGCCTGATGTAGCCTATTAAATCCTTAATTATAGGGTGCAAGTGATGAGAAAGAAGAAATTTTAAAATTGCCAAACAAGATTTGTTGTGCTAATTGCACTTTTGACAGACTACGCCTTCTTAACCTCCTCGTGAGATTTAAGGTTGCACAACTAATCAGCCACTAAAAGGGTGAAAGAAAAAAAAAAAAAAAAAGAAGAAGAAGAAGAAAAGAAAAATGATTATTGTAGACATTTATAGAAAAGGCACGCATATGCCATTTATCAACAATAAAAATTGAGGTTGATGAAATTTGTCTGACTCTCTATATCTATTTTGGCCACTTGGTTTCTTTTCTTTTATTTTCTTTCCATCATTAGAAGCTCTCTGAGGCTTAAATCCCAACAAACACTAGCATTTTCCAATCCTTACTCCATCTTCTACAAAATAAACTTAAATCTATATGTTGAAAATTGTAAATTCTTGTTAATTGTTGAATTGTTTTCTGAAGCACCATCAGTAGAAAATTTAAATTTCCAAAACTTCAAACTTCCCAAAATGTATTGCTTGCCTTGGATGCGTTTGGTGCCTACTTGTTTGCTGCTCTAAACCTGGCAGTCAAAAGATTGCATCTGCTTTCTCTAGATTACAATTAGTATGGACTCTAATACATTCCCCTTCTCTTTCCTTTTTTTTTTTTTTTTTTGGTCAGATTTTAAACGCGAGGGCTCATTGAGTTTTGGGTCACAATAGAGAATAATATACTCAGAATATACACCTCTTTCCCACTTTCCTAGGGTATTTCATAAACATTATTAACTTTTTTTTTTTCTTTTCATGAGAATTAATCATGAGAATAAGACCTGTAACTAAGTCTTCCTGTCACTATATTGAAATATGTACACCAGCCGAAAAAAGATCATCACACAAAAATTGGTCATAACCGTGCATGCCAAACATATGTACAGCGTCTGTAATGTAATTTATTATGAGGACTAAAAAGAAGAGACCCATGGAAGGGCAGATTAAGTGAGTCACACAAGAAAAGTTGAGTTGGTATTGGTGATCTTCCCCAGAGCCAAGAAGGATAATTAATTTTAATTGATGGAGATGACAAAGAAAGAGGTAAGCCACCAAAAAAAAAAAAAGTGAGAAAAGTAAGAAGAGGAGGAGAAAAAACCTTTTGAAAGAGAGTGCTTGGAATGGCATCATGCAATTTGTCTTTGCTTAGGACCCACCTCGCAATGGCCGGCTAGCTAGCTAGCTAATATTGTTGTTCATGTTGCCTCTCCCATAATCAAACATCTAATTCTCATCTAACTGTTGTACATCCCTGCACGGCAATGTGTGTGTGTGTGTGTGTGCATGCAACTCCCCTTCCCCACCCAACAGCTCATTACTATCATTGTTTTCTTCTCCATCCCGAAAGACAGCCTCTCCATAATTAATTTCTCTGTTTCTTTTCGATTGTTTTGATCATATGTTTGTGTAGTGCCATCTCTATTCCTTGGTCCTCAGTTGTCAATGTACATGGTTAAGAGATGCGTCAACTTATCTGTTTAGTTGCTTGCATGTGATCAAATCGGGGTAATTTGTTTTTAGTTAAAACGAGCGGCCCTTTCAACGATTCGGTAAGCATTGTTTAATTGACCAACAATTTGTCTCCTTTTGAAGGAGTAATGTGAACTGAAAACCTTATGCGTCAAGAAGCCAATTAGCTTTGGTGGGGTTAAGCACCTAGACAAACTCAACATAATATTAAGGTGTGGTGAGCGACTAAACTAGCCTGTGAAGAAATGGACATAATGATACGTAAGCGCGGAATAATAAAATAGAGAAGTTTCTCAAAAACCAAAAAAAAAAAAAAAAAAAAGACCCAAATTTATATAGTCCGATTTTTAATTCAAATTTACGAAAAAAAAAATTCATTATGATATAAATAAGAGAGAGTATATTCTCACACCAAAGATTTACAAATACACTCAAAAGTTCAACGCACTCAAATTGACACTTGCTCTTAAAAAAAAAAAAAGAAAAAATCACAAACCTCATGCACTACACACACCAAGAGAGCTTGTTACATTAGCTTTCGCTGCCAAAGAACCTATGCATATATATATATATATATATACACAAATAAAATCTCATGCGTGACCGTCGAAGAGATATCCATGCAAATCTTGAATTCAAGAATTGCACAACACCCCAAACATTTAGATTTCACTTCGATTCTTCAACTGTCCATTTTCTTGATTTGTCATATATGTTAATTATTGAAAATAATGATTCAATACGTATTAATTAATGTCGGCAAGCCAGATGATTTCGTAATTGACGGTTTTGTATGCAAGATTTCTCGACGAATGCACATCATTTTTGACCAATAGCAATTCAAGGCCACATCTAATATAATCAAATTGGTATATGTCACTCAAATTACAACTATTAGTTTCTTGGTGCAATCGAATACTCTTCTTTTGGTCCAACAATTTAGGTTGGTTTGGAATGGGAATTGCAAATAGATACACATGCATAAGAACAATGGGATATCGAATCAAAGCATATAAGCCAAGTCAACCCAGTTATGAGAAAAGTTTCAACCCTAGAATTGTGAGCAATTTGTCTAGGGGAATTTTGAATTCTCTTTTGGCTTTGTCACTTGGAATCCAACGAACTTGTGCTTGGGGCTCGGTTCATCCAACAAAGTATGGAAATTTTTTTCCCTGCATAAATAAAACTCGGTTTCATCTTAAAAGTACTTAATAGAAACTTCACTTGAATTCTCCAATCTTCATGTCCACATGCCCTAATTGTTTTGTTCTTGTTCCTGTTTTCTTCCGTTGAAGTAGTTGAAAAACTCAGTTTGCAGTTCCAGAAGACATATATTTAAGGCTTAAATTAAGTTTAAGCAGGGGAAAATTATTAGTAGCATGATTCTTCGTTTGATTGTTTTCCTTTTTATATTTATATTTCTTCTTGCTAGACCCAGTTACATATGAACTAAGGACAAAAAATTATAAATACGTATGTGTGCATTTACAAAATTATTTCGACCTTAGAACTGTCTAAAGATGGCCATTGCAGTTTTGAGAGAGAACTAAAATGTGATTAATCAATTAAACCCACCTTCCAATCTATCTCCTTGAACAAATTAAAAGTGACTTTGGACAGTTTCAAGTAATCAATAGTCCCAAAGGCGTTTCCACTCTTTAATGTGCACCTTATTCTCGTCTTGTTTATTCATCAATATCTGATGCTTTTTTTGGAATTGGACTGTAAGACATCATTTTCCGTGTTCAAATAAGAGAGAGAGAGAGAGAGGGGGGGGGGGGGTCATTTCCAATATGCGTGTCATAAATCAGGCGCATGGCCTTGACCTAAAACATCTTTTTAATCTTGACCCAACGTTTTCTCCTCCGTTTCCATGCCACTGCCTTGACCCACAAGCTCCCAAAACTCTCTTTCTAATTTCTAGTTTATTTATTTAAATTTAGATATAATTAGTTTTTTTTTATTCCAAATATTGTTTGTTCACATGGCCCCATCCCCATTTCGCACCACCACCACCACCACTCCCCTGTGGTTGACCCACTACCTTGCCTTCAACTCATGCCAAATACGCAATCCTAACCGCCCCTGTTCAGGATCTAATCAACTTCAGAGTTTTGGGTTTTATTCTTTTCTTTCTTTTTTTTTTTTTTTGGGTGATCTAATATGAAAGCACTCCTTAGGAAGAGTCATGGCATTAAGGTAACTAATATAATTCCACAACCCTAGAGCTGATAACAAATACAAAATAATGGCATACATAAGATGTATTACAAGATACCCTAGTATCTTACGTTCCGCGAATACAATGTGAGCTACCAAAGAAGGGGAATTAGAAATTTGTTGGTGGGTATTTGTTTGTGGGCAAAATGTCCATATAGTGATTTGTGCTATTACCTAAAGTTCTAAACCAAACCTGGCGTCCCTCCAACGTTGCCATTTTGCATTTGGTGGATGACCACATTGTCCGCATCTCTCACTTTCTCTCTCGTTTTATTTTCAACTTTTTATTTTATTGGAAAGGACATCGGCATTGAACTTGAATCTAACATGCCGGTAAGAATGGACAAGAAATAAAAGGCTGCCGTAACAGTGCCGGTAATGGTAAATTTCAATAAAATCAACTAAACTTTAAAATTGGCGAAGTCCGACCCAGCAATGCAGCTGTCCCCTTGTCTTTATAAATAGCTCACCTATTAGGTATGAGACTGATGCCCTGTTTAGTTTTGCTTGGTTGATATTAGTGTCGCTATTTACTGATATTTATTATTATTGTTAATTGTTGTTTGATGATTATTGATTGCTATTGCTTATTTTTGAAAAATTAATAAAGTATTCAGTTAGTTTTATACTTATTGTTGTTATTGAATGATAAAATAATTAATTTAAACATTTAGTGTGTATCAATATATCATATTAGTAAAATTATTTATAATTTTGTAATTTTTATTTTTAGAATAAATATTGTAAAAATAATATGAAGACTTTTTTCTTTACTTAGTTTTAAATTTTTATAAAAGAAATATTAATATTCATAAGATACTAGAAGAAATATAATGTTAGAAATACTTTTTTATAGGTGACAATATTAATAAAAAAATTTTAAAAATAGTATTTAAGAGTTATAAAAAAAATAAAGGATATCACGCCTATATAAATATTCATGAAATAAAAACAAAGATTTCACTCATGTAACAAGTAAAAACAATATTGAAGTGATATGCACATTTTTTTAGGGATAATTTAGTCTATGTAGATTATTTTTAAACCCTAAGAAGTGAAAACAATAAAAAAATACCTCTTGATTACCCTTTCGTCTGTTGAAGAGTTACATAAGAAAATCGGCAGACTTCAACAGCAATATCTAGAAATAATCAAACACCTTTAGACCTGCCGTTGATAATAGACTAACAAACAATAATACCTAAAAATCAAACCAAATACCCTCTTAAAAGCCTATCCGTACTAGTAGGACTTTTCAAAAAATTTTTTTTTTTAAATACATAGTTGCTCAACGCTCAATGTCTCAAATAATTTCACAAAAATGTACACTCATGTTCTTTATGTGAACAAAAAACATAAAAGAAAATTAAAGGAAAAATTCATCATTGATACTCAACGATTATTTGAAACATTGATACGTAAAATAAGGGATCCCATGCACATGGAGGACAGTTACACATCAATAGAGCTAAGCTATGACACGTCGTAAAAAAATGGGAAATTTGTGAAAAAAAAAAAAGCATACAAAATTATGAAGGAAGAGAAAGGGGTAGGCATTATATTTATGATAATGTCAGGAGAAGAGGAATGGGACTGGGGGGTGGTGCCATAATTTATGTCTATTGTAGGGAGGATGGTACTTTGGCATCTGTTTTTTTCCCTCTCTTTATATGATAATGGCAGTCACAGGAGGGAGGGCAGCAGCAAGCAGATGTTGAGGCCTTGGGAAAAAGGACCTTCATGACATGAGGTAATTCAGAAGCAACATCTGAGTGTGGAATGGTAGTGTGGGGGCTCTTTTGTATATTTTGCTGCAAAGGAATCAAAGCACCCCACCGCAAGTCCTACGTCTTCCCCTCCCTCACGTTGTGCATTTGTGGGGATACTTTTGGAGCCTTCCATAGGGCCCATTTATAGGGTTTTTTTTATTATTATTTTTATGTGGTTGTAATTTTCCGCTTTTGAAATTTAACCATTCTCTTGGTTCCTTGTTAGAATTGAACGTGGGGTGTGAATTTTATCATTAAACTAAATGATGGTTCCGAGAGTGTCGGCTCTTTTATTTTCTTTTTTGAGAACTTGGGCATTTGTAAAATTTTTTCTTTGGTGGTATCGATGAACTAACTAAAAAAAAAGAGAGAGAGCAAGAAATGGTGGAAAATTAATTCAATTTGTAATTGTCTGAACGAATTTAGATTTGGTCCCACAAAAAGATTAAAACGATTCCCATTAGCTGCAAAAGGCCCACAAAAAAAAAAAAAAAAGGAGATTCCAGCTAGAGCTATCCTCTACAGTCTACTGAAATCTAATCAAAACAATGATATCTAATCAAAACAAAGCTTCAAATTTGTATTACAAATTTTGGCATTCCCGACAGGAAAAGAAAAGAAAAGAAAAGAAAAAACACAGAACTAAAGTCTAACTCCATAATGGAAATATAGCAATTTCGGTTAAGGAAAACCACCATAAATAGTCATACTAGTGGTCCCTAAAGCCAATTTGATTCGATGGCAGGCAGCGCAATAGCAATTGGGTCTCTGTCCATCACATCAGCATAACTGTTTCATGAAGTTACATATTAGTGTGTATGCAATTTTCCATATAGACAGCCTCGTCTGGACAAGCTGACAAAAGCCACTTCTATTAGACGGTGCACATTTGGGACCAACTTCGAGGAATAATTGATTTTTTTTTTTTTACTGGTACCAGGAAAGAGATTTTGATTGGCCCCAATTCTTTCCACAGTTAATTAAATATGTAGCCATTGCATTAACAATCAAAGCCATGCCAAGTTAATCTGAAGGTCCAGGGACTGAATTTGGGGACTTTTATGCAATAAAGATTAAAGAAACTTGAATAACGAACAAACTCTAGGAACTTAAAAAGTAAATGGTACCGTTGGTACCTCATTTAGTAAATTTAAAAAGTAGAATAGAGAAGCATATTTTCAAGCATAAACTTGTCTGAGAAAAGACAGTGAATTTGTTACCATAACTCTCCCTACCTCCCCCCCTCTCTCTCTCCTAATCAATACAAATTACCTCGAGAGGTCAATAATTTGACCAAGTTTCATTTATGTTGTTTCATTTATGTTTGAAGGAAGTCGCGTTTTATATGATATTATACTAAATAGATATTTGTGTTCAGGCTGAGCACAACAGCCTTATGCACCCATTTCACATGTTGGCCGTAGCTGGTGTATTCGGCGGCTCCCTATTCAGTGCTATGCGAGGTTCCTGATTAAGAAAAGCAAAAGAGGGGCTTTTTTTTTTTTTTTTCTTTTTTAAAAAAAAACAAGAATGAAAAACAAAAGAGGACCCCCCTACCCCAAAAGTTTTTATTGTATATTTCGGTGGTCTTGCCATTTAATGCATAATCTGAAACTAAATTTTCATATGGTTGAAATATTGTTCTTAGTGTACTGCATGTTATGTCCATTGTCCAGCTATTGAGTGGTCACCGCACTCAGTTACTCCAGCAGTTGCTGCAAGTTTTGCCATTCTCGAGACAGACTTGAAGAAGAAATAATAGAATACAATGACTTTTTTTTTTTTCCGTCTGTCTTGTATTTCAGCATCACACAACTTTCAATTACCAGGGAAAAAAAAAAACAATGAAATTGTCAAATTAATAGTGATACAGCAGATAGCTAATTTGCAGATATGCTATAACTCTATGGGACAAGTATCTTGACCTTAATTGTACCCATGGTATGTCTGATAATAAGATACTGTCAGTTAGAATCACCTAAGTTCAAACTTTAATATACAAATTAATGAAAAAGAGAGAGAGAGAGAGAGAGAGAGAGAGACATATGGTTCAATAGTTTCCATTTTAACCAAAAAAAAAAAAAAGAGAAGAAAAACTAAAAGCGGCGTCAAAACTTAAAACGCTAATGTACTTATTGCAAAAAAATAAAAAAATAAAAAAATCATACTGACTTTAAATGTTGATAATTTTTTGGTTGAAAAATGTTATTACAGTGAAAGTGGTGGGTGCATAGCCTCATGTACTTAAAATTGATCGTAATGATAATAACTCATGCTTCTCTACGAAAGCGTGTGGATATTTTTGCAATTCCCATGTTTGCGATCAATTTCACAGTTTAATAATTCGTGTGAGTTTTTTTAAGTTGTACAAAAAGTGTTGTTCTCTCCTATTTCCATATGAATCTCCCATGTTCAAAACAAAGTCATAGAAAAAGAATATAAAAGTAAATAGTTTTTAAAGAAATAGAGAGTAAATTGTTAAGAAGAATATTTTTGTCCAAAGTTGTTTTGAGGGTATGTGTACTCAGTCTCAGCGCCTAACCAATGTATTTGGTGGATGGTTTTTGTTTATTATTGATATTTCTGCTCAAAAAAAAAAAAAAAGATTTAAGAGATAATAAAATGATGTTTTTAGTGAGGCATACTCCTCTCATAGTAAATTGAGACCGTTCTCCCAACATGTGAGATCGAAATAGATTTTTATTTTTGTTTTTCATAATTCTCCCATATCTTATAGGACTCGCCAACGAAAAACTAACGCACACGATGAAAATTATCGAGACTTATCTTTTAATACAAAATGGTTTTTTTTTTTTTTTTTTTGAGAATCCTCCATAAAATGACAACCTTTTTCATCTTATTAATAAAATTGCACTGATTCATCGATATTTAAATTAAAAAAAAAAGCAAAAAGATTATTTATATATGAAAAATGGATAGAAACCATTGGTAGAAATTGCTGACTTTTGTCATGAACCATAAAGATGTTCATTTGTTTGTCGTCGACAGACTTTCATTGGATAAAAAGGATCATCATCTTTAAATAATTGTACAGTAGAAAGTTGGAGAGAATCATCCTAGCTCTCCGTATTAAAACATGAAGCTTTCTTGGTGAACGAACAATTGTGTCACATACACATAAATTGGAATAAGAATAGATACGTATGGACTAAGTGACACGTACGAAGAAAGGGATCGGTTTAGTCTCTACTATATATATATATATATATATATATATATATATATATATATATATATAATGTTACAGATAATGGGCAATTGCGACTATGGTCTGAAGCCAACCATATTGGCTGGTGATTGGTGCTACCCTTTTCATAGAAACCACTAGAGACAGCACGAGGCACGACCCATGGCCATTTTAATTACTCTCCGTCCACACTCACAAGCAAAATTCTTGCCCTCTCTCGAGAATTTTCAACCATGGGGGACCAGCTGACTAGAGGGGCCTTAGCATTGATGAGGGGATCAGGAATATCAGCACATGGGTTCGCATTACCTTGGAATGACCTCATGGATTGTGCATAGATCGATTGGCTCTATATGTGTGTATTCACTTGGACGCAAACAAAGAAGCTTCTCAACTCTTTCAAAAGTTCCAATGGAATATTTCGACGGGAAAAAAAGTAACTTGTTTTAAGATTACGTTATAATTAAGAAAATTTACAATAGTTTTTGGTTAGGTATAATTATGATATCACATAATTGAAACAGGATGGAAGGTAAAATTCCTCTTCAATAAAATAACTCTTTTCAATAGAAGAATGTGAATTTTAATTGTCACAGATTAAAAGAACCTTCTTCAATAACAAGATTTTGATCCAATTCAATGCAACCAAAAATTTGGTATATATATCCTTCAAAAAAACAAAAAAGAGAGAGAAAAGAAAAGGCAATTGATTTATAGATACGAGAAATCTTTTTTTTTTTAGAGACAAAAGATATATATATATTATTCACTATAGAGCAGCAAAGATGTGCTCAAGGAAAAGCATACCCAAAAGTTACAAAATATATGAATAGGATTCGAGCAACAAACCAAAAATCCTACAAAATTCCTATATTTACACCCGAGTTACCGAGTCCGCAGCCTTCATTTTAGCCAAAGCATCTCAATTACTTGACCTAGCTTATGTATACTCTCTGAGAATGATGGAGTGGTTTTCCAGTACTAAATTCACTCAGTATTTTCTTTCGCAATTTCCGATTGGATTTTAAAAATAAAGTGAAACAAGATCCTCTATAGTTCTCCTCGATAAACGATTAAAAAAAAAACCTCAACTCTCACTTCGGGATATGAATAATCTACCAATGGAAAGTTGGGAACCGTGGAAGTACCGTTGGAATTGAATAAACTAATTAGGGCGAGGCCATGTTTCTAGCGTCAGTTGGCAAGAAAATATGCCTCTATAGAGCTGAGAGATATGGTAAAAAAACCGTATGTAATCACACTCACTCCCACCTTAGCATTGCGGAGTTATTCAACGTTATAAATGCATATTAAAAACTTTTACAATTCTGGACCGTAAAAATCCTTAAAAGATGATCATGTTCACACTACACTATAAATCCAATTAATTAAAATTGTGAGAACCGAGGACAATTTTAAATCAGATAAAATTAATTAATTAATTAATTTTTGTAGTAGTTTGACACAATTTTATTAATTATTGTGTTTGTGAACTAAATTTTCCCAAGCACTTTTAGAAGCTAATTAATATATATTTTTTAGTTAATTAATTTATAGTGGTTTAAGAAGGATAATTCTTGGTGCAACAATATTTGATTTTTGAAAATAATAGTTTAGCCAAAAAAAAAAAAAAAGAATAAGACTGTATATATTTCATGCAAAATCTGTGCACTAAAAAGGGTATTTGATTTCAATTTTTGGTGTTTTGAATTCGGAGATCCTCAGCCATCATTTGACTCTATGTTTGGAGGTTCGAATTTGAGTTCGAATATGCCCGGGAGGCCGTTGCAATTCATTGTTGTACTTGAACACAAGAAGGTCAAAATTTTGGCAGCATTTTCTCTCCATGTGTGAGCTTTTAGGAAGTGAGTTTGGACTCGCAGTTGGGCAGTTCCTCCTGAAGAAACTGCAGTGGAACACTAGCAATAATGCTTTGCTAAGGCCCAGGGAATGTATTGAGTAGGGGGTATATAAGTCTCATTTCCTTCTTGCTCTTTTGTCAAGAAAGTGAATGGAGTTTTGTGTGGTGTACATATACAAGATAGCAAATAATTTCTACATGAACCGTTGGGAATGTGGTGAAAGTTGTTTAGAGGAGTAGGAGCTGTAATTGGGATATTTTGGGGTTGTTTGTACTCTGAATTTTGGTATATATAATACTCTCATTTTATCCTGAGGAGCTGTGTCGATAAGGGACCCTTTTATGTATTATTGTTGAGCATCTCCATATTTATGAAGATGTTATGACTAAAAGCACAGCTTTTCCAAAAAAAAAAAAAAAAAAGTTAATGCTAAGCTAAGATGAGAAGAGACGTGTGAAACTATCAAGTTCAATTTAAATTGGACTCACTCTCTCTCTCTCTCTCTCTCTCTCTCTCTCTGTAGCTAGGAAAACGAGATACATTGAAACGTTCACGCGTCAGACACACACATGCAATATTATTGCTAGCGAACAAAGAACAAACCAGAAAAAGACTATCACACTTTCTCCCTGTCTCTCATGAATGATGATGATTCTCTCTTCTTCTTTTTTTTTTCTCGTTTTCGCGTTAGAAACAATACAGCCTTGTGAATACACAATTAAAACTCGATAGAATACTGGGATAATCATGAAAATCTTTTTTTTTTTTTTTTTGTTGAACGGTTAGAAAAATTTTATTCATACCCTCGGCTACTCATCACAGCTGTGCCTCAAAGGAATAATCTCGAAAATGTTGGCATCTTCAATTTTTATTCATTGTCGTTGTTTTCACTTTATTTCATGAGGAAGCTGCATGTGAAAAAGGGAGAAAGAAAATGGTTGGATACCCTAATTAGCTTGCATCACATAAAAGTAGAAAAGTCTCTCGCACTCTTTCCATCTATATTTGTTGGTTTTATTGGATGAAAGGAATATAAGCAAGCTCATATCTTAATTTTCACCCCTTGTTCCTTCATTATTATATGTTTTTTTTTTCTTTCTTTGATTCCTTGTTGGGGAGGTATCTTTTTTGGTAGGATGATTTTTCCCTTAAAAGTTTTTGGCTAAAGTCTCTTTCAAATTGAGGTTAAAGAATGCAAGAGGATATCACATGTTTGGTTTAGGTCATTTTCTTCGAAAGCCTGATTTTTATTTTTATTTTTATTTTCTTCAAGATGTGATGAGATCTAAACGTGATGAGACCAGCCGTGAATTCATTGATACAGAGCCTGAATACGGATGCAATGCCTATGCCATGTGGGGCTTTACCTTGCTTTAAAAAATTTTTCTTTGATTTCATTCAAAATTGTCATGCAGCATGGCTAAAGAAAAAGAGATAGTCCCTTGCGAAAAGGGTTCAAAAGTATTATCATGGTTTTCAATTGCCCATTTCGTTTTCAATCAATAGTTATCACATCCAAATTTGACTAATCAAAACCGTCCCTGGTTCAGAAATGGATCGTACGCAATTTTGCCTGTTTTTTTTTTTTCTCTTTCTTTTTTAAAAATATCTGAAGGTAGCCATTGATCATTACAAATCCTTGATCGTCCAACCCCCACCAAAAAAGAATTGATCACCAAAATAAAGTATAGGTGTATGACATACACCTAGCTGGCATTCATACATGGCTCATTTGTCAGCCCTTTTGGTGCACTGCGGACCCAAGTACCACCCAGCAAACGATGACAACAAAGACATGGGGCTAGAAAAGTCGATGGTGAAGCAAAATCAATCAATGGAAATGTACAGGGAGTAGCAGTGATATGGGACTCGTGTACACCTTATCCTCGGATAACGGTTTAGTGTCTGTATGATGTTTTGTCCTTATGAATGAAATATTGGAATTCAATAAAAAAAAAAAGGGTTATGGTTAATAAGTTTTATCTAATTTCTATGGTGGTCATAATTTTCGCCAAACTAATTATATTTTGTATCAATTATCCCAAAAGAGCTTATCTTGTCTTATGAAATTTATGTATAAAAACTCTCTTATAAAAAATTTCCAGTAATTAAGAACTCGAATTTTTATTTTTAAAATTTAAAATTTTAATTTTAAAAAATATATAATATTTATAAAAATAAAAAAATATATTTTTTTACTATATAACTCACCTATCAATAAGTTTCTTAATTAACAAAAAAAGAAAAGGTCTATTTATAAAACTCTAGATATTCCCATTGCAACAGATAATTAATCCTCCTTCAATTATTGGTTCTTAGCTAGTTTCAGTGGAAGTATGGGAAAGAGTTTTTGAATAATCTTTCGGCAGTGGAAGAAAAAAAAAAAAGACTAATCTCAATTAATCATTTTTTTTTTCTATTTTGCTCTCATGGGTTTCACCATAATCAAAGGGGAATTGGAGGGAAAGAATTAAAAATTTCGACAGGTGGTGTCTGAGGCTGTCATTGAATCGATGCTGTTGGTGGATAGACTGTGTACTTGTACTGTTTGCTTTAAGAGAGGAAAAGATTGGAACATTTTACCTTTTATCTTACACCTCTACGGGTGGAGAAACTTCAAGTAAAAGTGAGATTTATAATGATTTGAATAAAGTGGAAATGACATATATAATGACCCTTTGGAGATAGAGATGTTTCCTTGGTATATGTTACTGTATATAGAACATGTACTAATTGTGATTTCGTTTTTTTTCCAAGTTCCTGGAAGATGGCTATAGATGATGTGATGATGTGCAAGCGCATGGGTGTGTTGGGTCAAATTGCACACCCCACCTCAACCAACTTTATTAACTACGGAGGGTTATCAAAGAAAAAGTCCCCTCCCTCCCCCCCCTCTCTCTCTCTCCCTCGCTCTCTCTCTCTCTCTTTCTCTGTGTCTCTGTACAACTCTCCACCATCCCACGTAACACTTCACCTCCCTCTCTCTCTCTCTCTCTCTCTGGCAGAGTATACGTGTGTTGTCAGTGTTTCTTTTCTTTGCCTCCACGTTGCTTTGTTGTCCTTGACCCTCTCTTTCACAACCCCCATTATACGTTCACCTCATGGTTTGGCACATATCCCCAATTCAAATCATCTCCCACTCTTTGACTTCACCTACTTTAGTAAAAAAAAAAAAAAAAAATTCAAGAAACAAACAGGGGGAACAGAGAGTGGAAATTGGCGTTAGACATCATGGTATAGGACTAGCTTTCTCAATATCTTTTTCCCAAATCTTCTCTTTTTCTTCACTAATTAATTCAATGCTCATCAGCTCGTGTTATCAAAAGTATAAACTTTTGTAATTTTCTTGGGTACTCCAAAGTAGTCTTTCTCCAACTTCCCGTATCACTTGCATTATGCCATTCTTTGAAGTTTGGCCTTGAGGATTAACCTTCTGTGTGTATGTATATATCTCTAGAGTGAGAAAGAGAGAGAGAGAGAGAGAGAGAGAGAGAGAGAGAGAGACGCTGATGGGCCAAAGCAAAACACAATAATGGTAAATCATCACTATATTTTATGATCGTGTATAGCTAACTAGATTTGAATCTCGTTCAAATATGCATAACAGTAACATATATAATTTTAAATATATACTTATCCCTGGTTAATAAAATGTCAGTCTCTGTTATTTTCCTAACAGCTTGACGTAGGAAAAAAAATGCTCCTTATCATTTTTCCGTTATGACATTCAGTTGCATGATTAAATATTGCAGGAAATGTCAAAAAGTAGGCTGCTTGGAGTTCATCCCCCCCAGTTTCTCCATTCTTTACTAGGCTTGACTTTTCTCAAACCTCCCATTGATCCATAGAATTTTAACTATCAATCACAAGCAAAACGTTCTATTTCATTGATGTATGTAGACAAACCATAAAATAAATTTTTTTAAAAAAAAAACAATTAATTTATATGATTTTAGAGACTATAATAATGAACCAGGCCTGATTCTTGAACAGTACCGATGATTTTTTTTTAATTTTTATTTTTTTTTGTAATTGTCATACTTAAATGCATGGGACAAAGCCGGGTACAGGCTTAGCTATAGCACTTATCTGGTTGAAAGTGGCAACAATAATTTTAATCAGCTCGATACTAATGGTATGAGGATGGCATCCACACTTCAAAGTAAACTCCTAATCCAAAATAAAAAATGTGCTAATTTCATTTGATTGAAAGTGACAAAAGATTGATTTTACTAAAAAATAATTTCTATATTTTTTATCTTTAATTATCATATTAAAAATAACTTATAATTATAAAATTAAGAAATTAAAAGTAATATTAATTATCTCGAATTTAAATTAAACCTGTAGAAGTTTTGGAGATAAACTTGCTCATTTCCACGATTTGCCTTTGTTACCTACGGCTTTTATACAACAAATAATAATAATAATAATAATAATAATAAAACATATCCGACGTAAACAGAAAGAAAAAAAAAAAAAGAGAGAGATGCATGGGCCCACTGAAATCATATTTGGGCCATGTATACACGACCGAAGGCCCCAAACAAAATTGTCCTGCTTGCCACACTGGCCCCAGCCTCCGATCCGTCGGTCAATTTAAAATGCATTTGCTTGCCATTCATCTCTTTAATAAAAAATCCAAAGCACGTCGTGTGCTCCATTCGTGACCTTGGGATTCATGGGATGCTAAATGTTGGATGGAAACTTAGCACTTTCGGGATCCATAAGCCGTTGCCGCTTTCTTTTATATTTTCAGTACATCAATAAAAAGTAAAACTCATATTTCGTGAAAATTTAAGAGAGTTAGTAGTTCTGAATTTTCTAACCTTCATGAAAGTTGCTATTGTGTTCAAGTAGATTAAAACTAGACGATCCCATTACTTTTCCCTATTATGTTTTGTGTTAGGTAATAAATATTTTGTGGGATAATGTTACTTTGACCAATGGATATTGCACCTAAACTACACGTATTAACGGTACATAAAAGGGTCAATCAAATCATGAAATATAAAATATATTTGCAATACTCACCACTTCACAAGAAATTTATTTTGGGTATATTTTATGTGTGATGAACGAAGCAAAATGGGGGTAGATCATCAGAATTGCAGAACACTTATTATATATATGAAAAGTTGGCTTTTCGCATGCTCTAACAATGTGTTTTCTCTCGCTCCGAAAGTAAAATTGACGTGCCTGTTCTAGCGTTAGTGTGATGGATCATGTAGCTATCGTTTGTAGTCGTTGATCAACTACTCAACCCGCATTAGACGGTTTTTTTGTTATTTTTTTATAGCTTAGTTTTAAAGACACAGATAACTTTATACTCTTAAGCTTGCTTTCACTTTATCCCCTTTATTAAAAGCCACTAAAATGGCTTTTAATAAAGCCAATCAAACCATTGTGCTTCATATTAGTTGGATTTAATCCAAATCCCCTCTCTCTTTCTCTCTCTCTCTCTCTCTCTCTCTCTCAATGGTATGAAAAGAAGAAGAAGAAGAAAAAAAAGGTGAAATCCTAGATGATCAACAGTAAACTTGATCACAATTCGATTTATTTAGATTACAATTCGAATCGACATTCCAACTCTAAAGGAAGGAAGGATCCGAACCGAATCACGGGTTCCTCAAGTGGGGAATAATCAATTAGCATAATCAATTTAACCATTCAATATAACTAAGAATTACCGCTCCGAGCACTCCTTTATTAACTGGTTCGTGTTACATATTCCGTGTTATACGCTAATGAGGTTGCGGCACAAGGAATACTTTCCGCTTAAATCTAAGACCTTACGCATGCAAATCATCCACCTGAATTAACAGTGTGATGATTGATTCATTCTATTTATGCAGCTTTTCCTTGCTTTAAATAAAAAAATTCGCCTTAATTATGTCTTAATTGGATAATAATATTATTATTATTATTATTGCTGTGATTATAATATAAGATTTTATTTTTATTATGTTTCCCAATTCTTTCCAAGAAATTTTAAAATCTTCATCGGTTATTTTTCAGATTAGAATTTTGGACTATAGTCTTTGAATTTCCATTTCTAAGTTTGATTTGCCAAAAAACAATTCTCACGAAAATTTTATTCCAAACCTTTTCATGTGATGGTTTTTACCTTAGACTCGTAAATTTACATTTTATTTATTTGATGATGTTTTAATTAAAATATAAACATTTTGTATGTAAACCTAGTTCGAAAAGATCGATCACGCAATAAATTTATGTATCGCGGTTGTTTTGTTCTATTTTAGACACTTATCTTCACATTGCTTACTAAAAAATGCTAAATGGTTATTCAAATTTCAAAGAAAAAAAATTGCACATATCAAATGACACGCACACGAATACTAGTTTATTATGTTTATGTCGAGAAATGAAACTTGCTCGGAGAGACAGTAAGAGGAAGTGATGATCGGGAAATAGAGGACCATGCAAAGAAAATTGGGCTTCTTTTCCTACCGTCCAAAACTATGGCCATTGTGCTTGAAATTTTTTTTTCTTTTTTTCTTTTTTTAATAAAAAAGACATTTACATCTAGTAAATGCCGACAGAAATCAACTATTCCATGTTTTCCCAGGAAGGACAACCTCTTAAGCCTTTCGTATGCCATCCAACCTCAGCCCTCCGGAGGCATTGTATTTTAAATGTCCAAATTTCTCTAATTTCTCGCCAGTTGATTATTACTACTTTGATTAGGATCATTATCCTCTGTCCTCCCTATTACACCCTTCACTGGGACAAATATTTTAATGCTCTGCGGGTAACGGGGAAAGCTGTCTAACACGAGGCCATAGATTCCACATCTTGTATGTTTTCCCTTTTGTAGATATCCATCATCACCTTGAATTTTAGCCTTAGCTAATTTTGAAACTCTCTATATCTCTGTCCTTGTCGGCTGCTCTCACATATAAAATAATAAATCCATCGCTAAGAAAGACCCCTCTTCAGAAAATGTTAATTTTCAAGATAAGCAACACCAACCACTTGGTTATACCCCATTGGGCACTAAAACATTACGACGATGAACACCAAAGTTGTGGCTCAAATCAAAATTGAAAGCAACACTTGCTTGCAAAATAAGAGGGAGATTCGAGGGTGTCGGACATAAATTCGGTGTCGAGTCAGTATTAACACTCTGGTATTTAAATTAGTAAAAAGAGACGATGAGAGTGAAAAGAAAAGAAGGCCTGCGAATGAGAGGCATACGAGAAATCTACATATGACTTACTGTGAGGAAAAGTAAAGAGTTCTCCTATTTATAGGGGCTAAATAGGAGAACTCAATTGCTATCAGGACTGATGTAGGGGCTAAAGAAGTCCTTAGAGGTTATAGAGTATACAGAATTTAGAGTAGGCTTATACGGTAGTAACACAACAAGCTCAATATAGTCCCCTATTATATTAAAGCATGGGGTGAGGTATGAGTTTCAAATTTCAGACTTTTATTTATGATTAATTCTCCTTTTTTTTTTTTTGTATAAGATTAAGAGATATAAAAAATAAGTAAATAATACGAGTTTAGGATTTATTACTAATTAAATTAAATTAAAATATTTACAATATCAGTTAATCAGTGGTGTTTTTAAAAATTAATTAGAATTTGGAAATTGTCTTCTTCGTTCCGCTGACCAGATTCGCTTAATCCCATTTGAATTTGATGAGCCGCTGGCCCATCTCAATTAAGCATTAATCAAATAAATATTTCTTAAACCCAAGGATAAGCTGTATCTCCATTTCGGAATATAGGTTTGGTGCGGATGGCTTGAGAAGGACAAATTGAAGATATTCAAGAAGTTTTAAACCCTAGTACGGACCGTGTAAGGTGACAATCTTGAACGTTAGCCTAGACCGTGTCCTCGGGCTTGCATAGCCAAACTTCCTATGTCAGTAAAGGCGGGTCATTGTCGTTTATAAGATGGATTAGAAGGTTTGGCCTTGAAGTGATACAAAATTATATGTACGAAACAGCACATTGTCCTATAATGCATAATTTTCTTACCATCGCTAAATATTAACAAAGTTACAATTGCCGCTAAATTGATGGTCACTTCAGTCAATTTTGAGCCACGAAGAATGTGTTGAGATTCAATTTCTTAGCAGCTTCCACCCAAAATATGGTAAAAATTACCGGACAAACTTGACGGGCATGAAGCATTCGAGTTGGGTTTGTTGACTGATGAGGAACATCAGAGTTGTAGTAGATACTAAGCTCAGCAGAGTCGGGATCAACTCAACAAAACAGAGGGAGGCTAAGGATTGTTGGACTACAACTTAACATTAGTAATTCGATATTTAAATTAGTAAGAGAATTAAAAGTCAATAGGGTATAAAAAAAAACAGAGAGAGAGAGAGAGAGAGAGAGAGAGGGTGTGAGAAATATATATTATGGAAGGTAAAAGTCTATCTTATTTATAAAGTTAAAAATATATATATATATATATATATACCCAGTTTGATAGATCTCACTACTTACTTACTTACTTGAGTGCTAATAATAAGGATCATGAGTCTATGAATAATTATGGCTGAACTTAGCGAGTTCAACTAAAGGATATTGAAATTCGGACTAACTATTTAATACGAGTCTTAAAAGGAGCTCAACTCTGAAGCTGATAACAAAATAATTAGCAACATGATGCACTTGATGCCTCCTTATTTTTGGAAAAAAAAAAGAAAGAAAGAAACAACTTTTTTGTGTTTTTTTGGATGGTTATTGGAATCAGAACTGTTATGTATGTCAAAATTTCCAACGAAGTTTTGTAACAAAGTAACAAATATCGAACAGGGTGCCAAAACCATGTGGTCCTGTGGGACATTTGTTGACAAGAAAACAGGACCTTGTAAGTTGTGAAAATAGTGGCACAGTTGTAACCATGAGACCCATTGGGGGCAGTGGCACTGGAATGGCATCAATCACTGCTCTAACAAAACCCCAAAACACAGTTATGGAGAAGCCATGATTCTTGGCTGCACATACACAGGGAGAAGACTTTTTGAAAAAAGAGGAATAAGTAAACAAAGCATCACAGAAAATGATGCCTCCCCGTCAATCTGAGCTCACTTGATGGGCACCGAGGATTAGACTACTTTTTTTTTATTTGTTTGTTTTCTTATACATTTTAATTGGAGGTGCATTAGGAGACTGACCATTATTACATGTGAAATTGTCAGTTTTCTTTTCTTTTTTTTTTTTTAATCTTTATCACTGACATTGTAATTATGGTGCGTCCTTGTGTGGGCTCTGTTTAAATTAATCCGCTTGATTTGAATCAAGAAAGGTCCAGACGGAAAGCTTGTGAGAATGAAAGTCCGTGGCAGGGACTAGTGCATGGATTTGGATTTTGCTTGTTGTGCCATAGATCCAATGTGTTGAATTGAGAATCATATTTATGATGGGGACCAAGTTGGATTTTGATCAAATGGGATAATATTAATACTTCTTTCTGAATTTGGATTATATTCATTACCCAATGAAAACTTCCCACTTCCTCACCTAGTAGTGGCATTTGTAAGAGGAAAGAACAAATTTTGTGGCTAGGAAATGAGTCTCTCTCTTGCATTGTCGAGATCCTCACCGTCAAAGTTTTTGAAGTTTTACCCCACACTCCTTTTCTTCTCTTTAAAGTTTGGAAGGGGTTAAAAAATTGAGCCTACAACGAACACATTTTCAATTAGCAAGAATAATGATTATGATCAAATGGTCGAAAGCAGTGGCCATGGAAATGGGGTTGATAAAATACAAAAGGTCCTTGAAAAAGGTGCTGTTGAGATGAGTACATCCATAGAAAATTGAAGGCAATGGCAGCCTTGTTTCAAGGGAAATGGTCTAAAAAGATTAATATCCACCAAGAAAGGTTGCTGTGGGTTGAGAAGTATACGGGAGAATTAAAGGCCGAAAACAAAACAAAACAAAAAAAAAAACAAAAAAAGGAGAAAAAGCACTAACACATTGGGAAGCCTACAAAAGCTTTAATGGTTGAAAGAGCTGTAGAACCAGAATTCAGAAAGGTAGAATCGGTCATAATGGCGTGCTCCTTTTGTCAGCCATTTAGGATTCTTTCTTTATTGGAGGTACCAGCGAACCTGTCTTAACCAATGTATCTTTGATTCAAAGTTAATAATGCACAAGGCCACACGTGATTATGATTCGCGAGTCCAATTAGGCCATTTTTGTTGAATAATTTAGCCTTTTAGGTCAATTTTGTAGGTTTATGGTGGGTTCCATTGTATTGTATTCGTCAATTCAAAAGAGGAGTTGAGCCATCAAATTATGCAGAGAACAAAAGCGACATAATTCCAATTCAATGGAGCACACAAACAGAGTGTAAATTATGACTTTTGAAAAAGTCTTTTGTTTGGAGGAAGTTTTGAGAGAGATTAGATGTGAAATCACTTGTAAACTACACGTTCAACCCAGAAACTTCACGGCTATTGACCCACTTTCTTAGCCAGAAGAGGCTGCCACAATACAGGCGGACCTTTTTTGTTCGATTTAATTAACTTTATTATTTTATCTCTTTCAATTATTGACCATCTTCTTTTCCACGCCTGTGTTTCTTTTGCAAGTTTCCATTTGGTGATCACGGACATTTAAGAGAGCTGACCACTTGGGTTGGCCAAGGAAGGTATATCAAACTGTTCCGATGGCCTCTCCTCTGCAGATTTCTTGACCCTGCATTTTTCTCTCCTCTTCTTTTTTTTTTCAATTCCTATAATGGAGAGGTCGATTCCTAAATGTTAAGAACGTCAGGCCTCATAATTTCTCTGCCCAACTGCCCAGACTCAGCATGCATGTGGGTTCAGTTTTTCAGATTTCTCGACATAAAGCAGAAATGCGGGTAGTGGAGATTGGAAAATTAGATCAAACTAGTTAAATGATTTCCTTTGGACAGACTCTTACCACTCGGCCTCCAAGTTCGTTCAACGGGCTGGTCAGGTCAGTGATAAAAATGGGTTGATTTGATGAGGCTCAGAGCTGGACAACCTGCAAATTAATCAGAACTCGAATGACCAAGCCAACCCAAATGAGAAATTCAACTAAGTTCGATAACAACGCTAGCAGGGCCGGACTGTACACTTCGTTGGTAATGTAGTGGGCTCGGGCACCGATCACATTGGGCTCCAACCCCACTCTTATTTGAACGTGGCTTATTAGCTACAGAAATTCCTGCTTCGATACCATATGAAGCAACCATGCACTGCAGTTGCTTTGATTCACAGGGAGGGGCAGCATGGCATCACGTTTCAAACACCTAATTCATGCCAATGAGGGTTTGGGGAAATGTAGTTAGACGTGTATCTGTCGCATAAATACAACTATTGCACAGTGGGGTGGGATAAGATCTGAGAATGAATTTTATCAAGAAAATGCATGCGGGTAGACTAGGTTACAAAACTAAGGCAGATGCAAATCCTTGTAATCTAAACTAAGACTCAACCCAATGAGATCACAAGTCTTCTATCTGTTCTAGGGAAGAGAAATGTGTGTTAACGTCGATAAGAGCTTCCTGATCAATTTCTACCGTTCTAAATAATCTTTGAGAGAGATAATCCAATTCTTTTCCAGATGTCAAGTCACTGTTGCCCGTCTTCTCCTCGGATATCTCAAAGCCTTTGGCTTCTGTCTGATGAGACCTCCTAGATTGACTACAGAGCTGGGTTTTCATCTCCAAACAGGATTTTAGATCCTCTTCATTTCGGGCTTTGCTCAACTTATCAATAATTTCGCTTAAAGCTGAAGCCCTCTCGGCCATATTTGCACTCCTTTGCCCCTGGCCAAGCCCATTTTGGTCATTAACATCATTATTGATCTCACATTTCTGAAGTTTCCTTAATCCCTCATCGACAACTTCTTGCATTCTTTTTCGAATATTTTCTCTCCTAATAGGATTTGACCTTAGTTTCAACTTCTGCTCTGATACCATCTTCTCAATGTCATATTCTGCAGAGGTATGGTGAGGGCTAGATGATTTATTCTCATTGGAGCTTTCACCGATAGATTTAAGAGAGAATACCTCCTCCAGCAGGCTAACATTCTGCATATACCGATCAAAAGCTTCATTTTCCACTTCAATGTTCTGATCCTTATATTCCTTTAATTTGGAAAACCTCCATTCATTTATACCTGCAGCTTCCTGATCTAGCTCCTTATGTTAGAAGTAATTCATACACCAAAATATAATAAAGCCAGGGATGATATCGTATCAGATCATTAACAAACCTTTCTGGTCAATGGCTTTCTTGAACGAAGTGGACTGTGCACATTGTTAAATTGAGAAAAACTACTGGAAAGTTGGCGGAGGGATGCAATTCTGTGTGAGCTCCTGAATCCAGTTAGAATCAGGCACCATTTCAGAAACCAAGAAATAAACCACAAATTGAACACAGCCAAATCATTGAAGCTACGGAGAAGCATACTTGCAACATCGTAGATATATCATCAAAGGAAGAGTATTTCAATCATAAAAAAATAGCAGAAAAGCAAAGCTGGCAAACAAGAAATTGCATCATGCATGTCCTTGCTTGGAGTCATCTGAACAGGGATTTTGTTGGGCCTATGGTTAGCTTAAAAAGTTTTAATGACCAAAGAATTACAAGTATTATCTTTATGAATTCAGAACTACAGACCATTTCTGTTACATTTTTATGCAGAACCAATGGGAGGGTGGTCCTCCAGATCCATCAGGACCGATAGATATTCAAATGCACCCATGTTATGAGATAGATATATATGTTGCCACGAACATTTTATTCCAAAGCATTCAAAAAAAAATATTGAGCACAAAATCCAGATCACATTATCTCAAAACATACCATTGCCATCCTTGACTTATAACAACTTAATAAGATGTTCTAAAACAGTTGTTGTCTATAACCATATGGTGTTTTTCAATTATCACCATTTCGATTATAAGTAGAAACTCCTGATTCTTTTTCTACCTGAGTCGACTACAACAGCCTAACAAGAAGAAAGTTAAGAACATAACAATAAGACTTAACATCAGAGACGGAAGCAAGATGGACACCAGCACAAAATACTTGAAAACTGCAACTTACACTGCAGGAGTTACTTCAGTTGACTTCAGCTGCTGGTCAAACAGAGGAGTGGTTGAAGCTGGTGTCTTGTCAGGGAAAGTTGCATTGGCTTTCAAAACTGCCGATTCAAAAGGAAACCCAAAATTATAAGTCTGTCTGGCAGCATCACAGTTCAGAAATAACCCCAGTAGAAGGGTCTAGATATATATTGCCATATCATTGAAGTCAATTTTGTGTAAGCAATAGCATGTATCATAATGAAATCCACTTGACATCAAGAAAAACATGCAGCATAAGTATTCACATATTGTACCAACAAAATTAACAGATTTCAATTTTACTTCACACTGCAGCATTTAGCTCTCCTACTGTTTGCTACACACACTCTGTCTTACTGAATCTGGGCATCTATTCTTAGGGATGCTTTCCACATCAAGTACATCATAAGTGCTTCAGAAATCAGACCTCTGACATCTATTTTTTGACCCATATTATTTCGCTGCAAAATATTAAAACTTATGTCCCTTGTGATAGAAAACATATGAAATTTTATTTAGAATCTAGCTGCTTACATAGCTTTTAGATCCATGTATGGCTCAAGCATGTCACCCTCAATGTTAAGCCTTTCTATTAGTTACTTTTTAAATTGAATTCTACTGAAGAATCTTAATTCTAATACAACACAGAAAAGCTCACTTCACCTTTCCCTAAAAACTCTTGAGCTCATCCAAGCACCAGCCTATCTAAAACCCAAAAATTTCATCTATAAACACTGAAACTCAATAAATAAAAATTCCAGATGCTAGACACTGCACAAAATGTAAGCTAATTTTTAATATCTGTCCACTTAGCAAAGTATCACATTGTCGTACATGAGATTAAATAGACTAGCGAAAAATTGGTGTCTCCAGACGTTTACAGAAAGAGAGCATATTTAATAAAGGAAAAGATATATCACTGTGCATAACTCTTAAAATCAATCATATGTCCACCTTAGAACAATTAACACTTAGTGGCACCTTTTACTGGTGGAAATGCATATATTTCCCTCACCAGTCAAAAGGAAATATGGCTGTATGGCTTTGTAACATTAATCACCTTCAAATTTGGGTTGCTCAATTTGGAGAAGAAAATGCATCCATGCTATCAGAGCAGCATTCTTAGATTAAAGTATGGTTAATGTGCCAACCATAATAAGCATGTCAAACATCTTTCCATAATATCACCAGATGACCTCCTATATATTCATATTAAATTCGAGCTCTACTGAGTAAGGACGAAAGGAAAAAGAAAGATTCTTTGACATTGTGAACACACTCAATATTAGCATACCATGAATATGGCATGGATTTTGAGCTTTCGAGCAGCAACTTTTGCATGAATGATATGGGCACCTGCATAGGGAACAAAATAAATGGGAGCAGATAAATGAAAAGATGCTGATTTTTTCCAAAAACAAAGCACAATATTGCAATACACATGATCATCAGTTATGATGAATGCAAAATGCACACAAGTCAAACACAATTATTAGAAATAAAACATAAAAAATATTTGGTAGTATGAAATATTGCTTCCAATGATATATCCAAAAAATCTTTAGATCATTAGAAAATTCCTAGCTGTGACAAAATACATAGCAGTTACCAAACTTCAAGAAGCTCTCATGAGGACACCATCACTGGGAGCCATAATAGTTAAAAAGGGTTATTTGTGAAACCTTTTATTCCTAGCTGAGACAGTACGATAGCTAATCAGTGACCTAAAAGATCATCAATTCCAAGTCATGAAAAAACAGCCTTTCTTCCACAAGCGAGGAAGCCTATGTACATCTGATCATCCCTACAATGCTGACCCTCATGAATTTGAACAGACTAGAGATCTTCCACTTTATACCAGGGCATACCACTCTTCAACTAGAAACTTATCACAATTCCACCCAGCCACAATTCAATTAAACCCTAAAACCGAGAAGTTATTCTACAAATCCGAACCTCATGCAAGGCAAAATCAGTTATTTTAACCCCGTTCTAATCTAGTCACTGAATAAAATAAAAGGAGAAACCACCACAAATTTCCTCCCCAACCAATTTAGCTTCTATAACAACATCAATTCTAGGGCTTCCGTAACTCGAATTCACTGTATTCCTTTCCATATTAAAACAAACTGCACGAGTTACACGACTGAAACCAATTCCAAACCTTCTGAATCCCAGCAAAACACGTCAAAAGGAGAAAAAAAAAAAAAAAAAGCGTCACCGCCATAGCTGTGACGTCCGCATACAAGTACATTGATCTCTATCCGACTATCCGTACACATAAACCTGTGGGTTTCGGTGTAATGCATACCTGGAGCGAGCGACGTTGCCGCATTGAGTGCACTTAGGTTTGTTGAGGCCGCGGAGAGTCCTCGGTGGTCCATCCGTACGAATCGAGGAGGCGGCGGAGGCGGAGGCGGAGGCGGAGGCGGCGGCGGCGGCGGCGTGAGCGGTGTCGGAGCTGTTGTTGCTCAAGGCTGGAGATGAGGCCGCCATGTCTATAAGGCAGCGGAGGGCGGGTGCGATTCTCTGTGGCTGATTCTACGGTTATTAGTTTCGTTAACGGAGAGGGCGAGCGAGGGCGACTCGATTTTGATTTTCAAGGGTTTTTTTTTTTTTTTTTTGAGGGGGGGTCCTAGAGAAAATTAAGTATAAATAAATAATTTCTGCTGCTTTGGCAGTTAAAATGGGGTACAGTTTGGGCCTCATTGAGTTAGAGTCCGATCCAATAATTTGGGCTCGGCCCATAATATCTCCAGCCCATGGTAGTAGCAGTTGACTAAAATTCAAGTCGGCAATCATTGACCTCTCACCGGCCACAAGTAAATAAATATTTACCAAAATTTACTTTTGTTGTGGACAAGACCTCAGGTTTATTTTTGTATTTAGACGACAAACAACTACATATTCAAAATAAATAAATAAATAAATAATTTCTCAAAAATTACAATAAATTCAACTAAATTACAATCATTAATATTGCCCAGCAAACCATAAATATTAGTGACAATTTGATTTATTTTAATCTTAGATTAGAGTTTACGAATCTGCTAATCAAAATGCAAGTCAGTGGCTTTCTTCTCAAATTGCCATCCGGGTCCAATTCATTTTTCAACGTTCGGCTATTTTGGTTTAGATTGAGTAGGTTTGACCGTTTCGTCGAATTCGACGGATTAATTAACACCCTACCTATCATTTGCGAAGCACACTGCACACGCACTAAAACTAATACAAAGTTCATTATCAGTTTTACACTAACCTTTTAACTTAATTTGGTCTAGAGCTAAGGTCTCAGCAAACCTAAAGAACTTGGGTTGATAAAACCTAATCTGGCTCAGCTTGGCCATGGTGCAGTGACGAAATAAGAATACCAACTGCCTAAAATGAAAAAGTACAGCGTCCAAAATTGAGTAATGCACAGAGTGAACATCCGATTAAGCCAAGCCATGAATTGGAAAAACGCATCATACAATTATAGGTTCGGAGGCATCACAGACAAAGTAAAAATATTTGGAATCCTTGTTTTTCTGAAGACTTTATTTAACCTTCCAGAGAATCACGGCACAAAGAAATGTCAATTGGACTAAGACCTTTACTTATAATATGGGGAGCCCAAGAAGTCAGTGAAGCACAAAAAGGAAGCAAGCTGAAAAATTGGAGGCCGGCGGAGGGCACAAGTTTAGCCTGTGAGAGCGGCATTGAGGGCACTGTGGACATCAATGCCAATCTGGGCTTCGGCTTTTTCCAGCTCAGTTGTAGCGGAGCCGAGCTTCTGTGTGAACTCTGCAAGACCCTTCTGAACCAAGTTTTGGTCGATGCGATCAATTGGCACAGCTTCAACAACAACTATATCAGCAACAGAGTTTGCATGGATAAAAGCAAACCCACTGCTGAGAAAATATTTTGTTACATCATTCCCCTCGTGCACCGATAAAATCCCAGGCTTCAGCTCTGCAATAGTAGGCACATGCCCAGGTAAAACACCCATTTGTCCAGTTGTTGCTGGTACAATGACCATGTCGACCTAGCAAACAACAATGGAATAGTGATACAATGAGGTGTAAGAATTTATTAGCTTCAAGAAAACTTCCCTACATGAAACAAATTTAACTGACAGTACACTAGAATTTCATATTCTATGTCTACTGTGAAGTTCCACACTCTAGAACTCTGGCATTCATCGAAACATGTTCCCTCATGAAAACCTTGGCCACAAAATGCCATTCAGAATCAAAACAGAATAATAACTTAGCTCCTGCTGACCTATTGACCCACCATATTATCAGATTTTCACAAATATAGCTCACACAAACTTAATATTGAAGAGAATATCACACTTCGTATAGTTTTAGTACTTTTTTAGACCAGTTAATCTCTGGGAGAAACAAATCCAAATAAATGCTTTGATACAGGCAAGTAAGAATAGCCTAAGTGGCCAAGTGATAGAAAAAAAAAAAAAAAAAGATCATGAATATTTGCTACCATAAGTAATACCTCCAGCTAGCCTAGCAATGTCTATCATAGTGAATATTCCAACCTCACTTAAAACCATGCTAGAAACAGCCTCTGCAGATTCCCAATATCACACATTATACAAGAGTTTAGTTTCCGGCCTAAATTATCTCAATTGATTAGCTTGAACAGATTAAGTCCTCATGATTAGTTTTGCTCAAGCTTCATGGAAACACATCCAGGAGTGAGATAAAAGATCAAATTAGGATACTTGTTATGCAGTTACAGGCCCATAAGTGATTTCACAGGCCAAAAATGAATGTCAAGCTTGAGTTGAGAGGTCAGGTGCTTCTCGTTTAGGGGACCAAAATTCTGGTCTTGTCGAATAAAGCACTAAAAGCCTCCCCTTTGGTGATACCATATTTTAGACATAAAAAATTTTTAAAGAAATGGGAAAAGATAGAGGAATATGGGCAAAACCTGAAAAAATTGGATGTAGGCCAACTTGTTAGTTATTACACTTCATCTAATTTTTGATTCAACAAATTGCAATGGACTCCAATGTGACCACTCACAATAAAGAATAGTAGCTAAGTATCTTATGTATACAAATATACAAATGCTTGCAGCACATAGCTGGTTCAAAAATCAAACAACTTTTCACAAACAGAACTCCATCTTGCTCAAGAAACCAGACAAAATCATTGTAATTCATTCAAGCCAAGCACAAATGAAATCATGATCCAAAAGGCAGAAATGTCATTCTCAGAAACAAAACACAACACTTGGCATGCCAAAAATAAAACATAACACTTGAGTAAGCCATTCCATGAGCCACTTTAACCATCAACGAGAAATAACCACCACTTTAACCATGAATGAGAAATAACCAACAACCACAAATGGTACAAGCAACGCCAAAATTAGGCGATATGCATATATCAAGATACCAAAGCCATAGCTTATCAAGCACGCAAGACGCCATACCCAACCAATATATTTGCTAGCCATTACATCTAATCCAACCAGGCTTTAAAATGCCCAGAGTATCACATTACTTAACAATTACAAATAATGAATTATAAGGAAACCCATTATTTCCATGAATCATGTGCAAAAGTGAAAAAAGATTTTTTTTTTAAGGAAAAAAAGTAAAAAGAATTTAGATGAGACTATAAGATAGCCAAAAGAAATATATCTACATCAAGAGAGTTAAAAATACACAATGAACTCCAAATTGAAGTTGTAACCATGACTATCATTTGTCACCTCTTTAATCAAGTACTTTTTACCTTGCCAACATGACCAGAATTCGAATAGGAGACCCACACATTCAACTAGTTGAAGGGACAACATATTAATACTTCACAGATCTAATCTCCCCAATTTCTAATGAAATAAACACGTGAATTACCGTCTAGAAATACAGTGTAATCTGTAACTTAACCTAAAATCATCCTAAAGTACATTTGATAATGTAATATTTGAAGTAGAATCAGTTGTGGGTTTTGCTATGAAATTCTAATCGAGTTCAGCAATGAACTCAAATGTACCGGCATTTCAGACAAATCCGATGAACTCCGGATCAAATATCGTAAAATCCTCCGAATCCAATCAAAGCCCAGATCACAAACCCCACAAAAGTGCACATCTTGGAACTTAAACACGCACCTCCCTGCCGGAAAGCATGGACTCGTAGGGAAGCACGAAGTTAACAGAGAGCTTAGATGGGATGGAAGAGGGAGCCGGTGGCCGAGGCTTCATGAAAGCCGATGGGGTCTTCGGGGGTTCAATGTTTGGTATCAGCTTCTTCCATGAATCCACGAAGGTCGGGTCCTCGGTGGCCGTGGCCGGCACGTCCGTCGAGTAAAACGCCCTACCCGCCAACATCTTGACTTGTTGTCGGGCGGCGATGGGTCCGCCCAAGAGCCGCGACACTTGACGCAACATGGTTAGTATGAGCTGCGGTGGAGGCGGCGGCCACGGCGGTGGAGGTGGAGGTGGCTGGCGATGGCGGATTTCGGGTTTTTTTTTCTTTTCTTTCTTGTGGGGTTGTTGGAAATGGGAGTTGCTTGTGCGAGTATGGAAACAGAGGAACTTGCTGATTTCTGACCCTTTAATTTCTAATTTCACCCAGGCTCTCTCTGTTTCTTTTTTTTTTTTTTTTTTTTTGGTTAAAACGCTGCGGTGTATTAGCTATAGGCATTGTGTCATACATAACTACATAAGAGGTGGTAGTCTGAATTTCTATTTAATGTATTTTTTTCCTATACTTATTAGTGTTGGAGTCTTTTTCTTATTAATTATATTTTAATAAATAAAAATTTATTTTAAAAATATAATATTAAATTTTAAATTTATTAATATTAAAAATTAATGACGAAAAAAAAACTTTAATTTATATTTTTAAAGTAATAGAGTTTTTTTTTATAAAATTTAAATAAAAACATTAATAGATAATTACAATTGTAATTTACCAATAAAATGGCAATATTTTTTATTTTTGAAATTTCTTTTAAAACAACTTTCTTTGTATATATATATATTTATATATATATATATATAATTTTTTTTTTTTTTCATTTCTTTTGCAAAAAAATTGCTAACTTGGGTCGTCTATTTTACTTTTATTTGTATTGTATTTATCTTCTTTTAATTTTTGACTTGAAGCTTTGTTTTCTTTCTTAACGACCATAATAATAGTAAAATTTTTTATTATAAAAAAATAGTAAATTTTTAATTATGTTTCCTAAAAAAAAAAAAAAATTTAAAAAATTTTTCTTTTTTTTCAAAAATAATAAAAAAAAAAGAAATCGGAAAGGGACCTCCCCGCACCATCATTGCCCCAGTCCCAATCGCTTCCTCTGCTCTAATCTCCTGCAATCATTTTTCCAAGCTCACGCCTGCAAATTTTAATTGGGAATCGAAGATTTTTTTTTTCTTCTTATTTATAAAATTTCTTCTTAGATTCAATTATCATGAAATTGAGAATAAAAATTACAAACATTAATTCATTTTCTTAATAATTCTTTTTGCAGCTTTAATCTTATGATATTAAAAAAATTAGGTGAATATTTTAATTTCTTTAGCAATATTAATAATATTATAAAGAACCATAATTTCTAATATAGTATATTATTATATTTTATATCATTATAACTTGATCACTATTAACAAATTATTAGAGTTGTAAATAAATTTATTTATATTTTTTTCATAGCATTGGCTATGTTTTTCATTACTTAAATTTTTTTTTGTGAGTAAAGAAGTGAGATTTGAGTCAGTAATTATAAGAGAGATAAAAAGTACACATCAAAGCATCGGAAGCCTTCACTGCTTATCAGAGCCAGGTTTCGATCCTGGGACCTGTGGGTTATGGGCCCACCACGCTTCCGCTGCGCCACTCTGATATGGATTTGAGGTTCAAGATTAGTTTATCTTAACCTAATAAACCTTCAAACATAGGCCCTACCTTACACCGAGAGATTTATCTTAGATTGATAGAACTAAGATCCATATATAGAACGAAAAATGAACTCCGGTTGGCTGGCGTTTTATCAAGAAAGTTAATTGAAGAAATATAATCTCTCGTTAAGTTTTGGGCCAAATCTGATATGTTTAGAACCATTATCTCTCTTCTTGAAAGTCGACTGGAGACGAATAATGGCTTATCATACATTCTTCAAAAAATGATTGGCCTTTCGATAAATCGTCGTTCTCATTAGAATTCACTCTTTTTTTTTTTTTTTTTTTTATAACAAATTTAGAATTCATTCTCATTCGGGGGTTTTATCGTATCTTATGCAAACAGTTTTGTAAATATAAAATCGATTAGACATTCATTTACTAGGCGGGCAACTAAAGAGAACGTAGATTTTAAAGAAATCTGAACAACAAATGCTGCCATACATAGAAAATTCACAAAAACGAAGACGCTTATGAAGAAAAGAGAAAAACACCAACATCTGAGAAAACATATATGCTCTTTAGTTCCCACAACACAACAATCCCGGACTTTGTATTGTCCCAATACATCAATGGCAACAAGTAATCACTTGAAGACAAAGCCGAATTAACGTGAAAACAATTTCCACATTCACATAAGTAGGCTGGTCGCTGGGTCTACTTTAAGACATTCCTACGATTTCGTCGTAGTCTTAGCTATACACGAAAGAGTACAAATTACATGTCTGGGCGAGCTGAAAGGGTTAGATGTAACTTCCTGTAAGTTGTAAAAATATTTTCAGTGGTAACTGCTTCTGTACCAAAAATGGAGGCCTCTGTAATTCAAGCAAACGTGCCTTCTCGTCAAGCTCCAACCCTCTCGACCAAACCATGCCATGTAATGCTCTCCTTCGGAACAATAACCGTACTATAGACTCAACACGCAAAATCTTCGGCAGGCGATTGGGGGTTACCCTTTTTTCCATCTCAGCCCCAGATGTGCAGTCTGCGTTCTCTCATAAGCCCCATAACATAGCCACTGCCAACTGTGTTACCTTTTATTATACCATCCAAGGTCCCATTTTCAAGTGTGAATTGTACCAAATTGACCTCATAAAGACAGCAAAGTTTTCTGCACTTCTGATGGATATGTTTGGGCACACATGACAGCACAAACCAAGACGCTGAATGCAAAAGATCATAACCCATCTCAGCCAAAGAACCCCTGCGGCCTTCTCAGCCATTATAATGGATTTTCTGATTTTGGGAGCCCTGGCCCTGACCCTGCTGAGGCTGCTGTTGTGGAGCCTGCAAATTAAGTGGCTGTGTATTGTAATGGGTGAAGGGCTGAGAGTAGAGAGAATTCATCAGGCCCTGTAAAGTGTTTTTGACCAGATTACAACATGAACATAGAAAGCAGCAAGCCACCAAATAGCGGACCGAGCAAAACAGATGAAAAAATTGGCAAAATAAACAAAACTAGTACAAAGCAAACATTTGGTCATTTATAAAATTCGCGGCAAACCAGATGTTTCAAGCATGGTACTATTTTGTTAAGTTCACCAACAAAAATTTTTTATCAGCCAATAATACAGGCATAAGAATAAACCTGGGACTGAAGTGGGTTTGTGTTGGCCATGCCAAAATGGCTCTGCGATGCATCTTGTGAGGCTTCATTAAAACCAACCTGAGTAAATAGCCCTTGTGATCCATGAGTCATATAGTCCTGTTATGGAGCAATAGTTCATCAGAACCAAGATGGCAACAGTCAAGATTAACAAATACATGACTTGAACAAACCTGAGACATGAAATCATTCCCAGAACCAAAGCGAGAATATCCAGCTTGAGAATTCTGATTCAAAAAGCTTCCTGGAAAGCCACTTTGTGCTCCTTGTGTAACATAATCAACTGCATATCCACTTTGGGAAGCCTGAAAAGCAGATGGAAGCATGTCAGACTTAGAGTGGACAATTGGAAGCTAACAGAGTGAAAATCTTTATGCATATCCACTTTGGGAATATGGCACACAAATTCCCCCAATATGGTCCTCTAGGGTTTTAAAAAGTGGTTGTCATGATCACAACATGAAGAAATTATACATCCTGGTAGTGCAGCTCAACTTGCCCAAATGATCCTAAAATCAATTTAACAGTTTCATAGTAGACAATTTATTTGCAAAATTTCATAACAAAATTTAATTTCGACATTCTATACCAAAATAGTTCTGCAGAAAATTACATATCAAAATATTTCTACAGTCAATAGCTCAATGTGTAACCATTTCATGCCGATGAATGACACATGGACAAAAAACTTGTGCACTACTGCCACTGACAATATATGATAATAATGCCATGACTTCTACCTGGGTGGAAAAGTCTGTGACATTGTAAGGAACATGTGATCCCTGGCTTTTGAAATCATCACCCAAGAAATCCTGATTGATGAGAATTGCAAGATGAATTAGGGAATACAAAAAATCCTGATCCCTTGCTTTTTTTTTTTTCACGAAAGCAAGAACACCTAAGATGAAGACAGAATTACATACCTGAGACATGCCCCCCATGGAAAACCCATCATGAAATGTCTGGCTTGGCCCTTGAACCGGCATCTATATTTACAATAGGTATAGTCTCAGATCAAAATAATGCTAAAAATTCAGGGGAAGAAAGGGGCAGAATAATTTGAGAAAGAAAATTACGTTATTAACATAACCAGGCTGAGATAATGGACCGCCCACAGATGGCTGGCTATTTGGATTCTCCAGGGCAGGAAAGTTGTAGCTGGATCCCATATTTCCAATAGTTTGCTGGGTGGCTTGCTGGTGAGGGAGATGACCACCTATGGGAGAGCCAGTACTACCACGGCCAGCTCCGAAACCCCGACTTCCAGGTGGAGGGACATGAGGAACAGCTCCAACTGGCCCATGCACAGCTCCACGAGTTGGAATACTATATGGTTGAGAAGGTGGACCACCATGAAATGGTGAAATGGGGACCCGAGGCATCGGAAACCCAGCTGGATGCATGCCAGGCTTATGGGTACCATTGGGTGGGCTAGGGGGCATATAAGAACCTATAAATGACAGGAAAGCAAAGAATAAATCCATATCAAAACAGACTAAGTGTGAGGCGAGGTGAGCTTAAGCAGCGCCATAAAATTATTTAAATTATCTGGCATAGTCTCAAAGAAAAAGTAATTATGTTAACACATCTTATTGCTGTCTAAGTAAAACAGCTTGTCAAGAAAATTAAACTAACACAGGTAAATGCAGCATACCTCTGGCACGGCCACTTCTTCTATCAGCATTTGGGGTAGAAGAAGCAACAGCACCAAAATTCTCGTTAGCAGCAATTCCAGCTCCACCACCAAAGAAGAGCCTCCTATCATTATAAATCTGCTCAAGAATAAAGAAAAAGTAAAAGTGATTTTTTTTTTTTTTTGGTAACAGTTCCAACAAAGAATATTCCCCAACAAAAAAGAAATCAACTCTAGTACTAGATTCCATATGTCAAATCATTGCATTCCTTCCTTGGCTGCTATACCTTTTTGGGCTTTTGAAATTGAACCATACTCTGCTTCAAGTTATTGAGAGGTCCTTCAACTAAGCACTCATGCTCCTGATGAAATAATTCATTGGAAAACATGAGAGCAGCCATTAACAAGGAGAGAAGCCATTAATAGTATGTCAAAAGTTATGCAAACTACTAATATTTGCATTTAAGCTCCAGCCACAGCACTATTTTCAACATCACCAAATTCTGCTAAGCGGTTTAAAATAAGAGCTGCAAAAAGCCAAACAAAACTAGCCAAGATGTACCTTGTAGTGTGTCAATAAGCCATTCCATAAAGGCTGCTTGCTGAGAACCTTAGGGTTGCCAAGGATGACAATACCATATCGAGCACGTGTTAGAGCAACATTGAGCCTCCGAGGATCATTGAGAAATCCAATGCCCTAGAGATGAGATTCAGGGTTAAGTATCCATGTTCCATCCCAAAAAAAAAAAACAAAAAGGCAAACCATCCATAGACCATAAAAGAAGAACCTTGACAGCAGATAATTGAAATCTGAAAATTAAGTAAATGAAATTGTATTAAGATTAAAAAATAAAGTCAATGAGCAAATTTCTCCAAAGACACAATTTTTCACTTCCATGAACATATGATAGAGAAGCACTCTAATTGCCATCTTATAAGTTACTCTAAGAAGCATTTTAGGAATTTATGAACACACAAAAGTCACATCCTAGCAATATTTTCACCTGACAATCCTGGCAACTAAATTTGCAGGAATGCATATTTGTCAAAAAAGAAAAAAAAAAGGACCTCAAAATTGTTTATGCCAATATCATTGACTGATCAAATGTTCTGCATAAGAACATCAAATCCCATGTTTTTTTCAAGTGTTATTTTATAATAGTTTGCAAAACTGATGCAGACAGGGACAATAGAATTAGGAGTTACTGTCCTCAGGATTTTGAAAAGCATCTAAATCTGCAAACCAAATAAATGTAACCATGCTTCTACAAATGTCATAAGCAAAAACATAACTTAGAAAGCATACAAAACCTGAAGAGTTCCTTTTCAGAGAAAACAGACAACAGAATCACCTCTAGTCAGTATTCAAACAGCAACAAATAAGGTTTAGCTATCACACTCTACATGGAACAAATACATCCATATTGTCACTGATATAAATAGCATGAAAATGTGGGAGTTAGCAGGGAAGAAATAGCACAAGGAACTAGCCTGATGTTCATTGCTCCTAACACAAGACAAGATGATGTAATCTTTTTCCCTCCCTTGAAAAGAATCCACGCTTGCAACCTGTAAAAAAAACACACACCACACAGCCATGCAGCAGCAGCAACAGAAGATCAAAAAGAAAAGTCAATACCATATAAAAGGAAGAACACCCTAGTGCACAAGGCTCTTGCACTAGAAGGTGTAGTCACAATAAAATACACAGGCTTCACCTTGCTTTTGGGCAAAGAGGCAGTTCACATGAGTTAAACCCATGACCTCTAATTGACAATGAAAGAGCAAACAATTGAAATTGAAGATCAGAGGGCACATAAACCTGAATCAAAAAAATATATTACCTCAATTTCTTTATAAAGTTGCTGTCTGAGAGCACCATTTCTAGACATGTAGTTCACAATATATGCTCTCTGACCCTCGTATGGTGTTATCACTCCAATCTGTGAATTATTGGTTATGACCATCAATACCCAAGTTTTGAAGAGCATCAATGCAAATAAGTAGAGAAAACACTTACCTGACTAGGGACTACACCACTCCTCAAGAAAGTAGTAACTATTTTTTCAACATTTGCAGCCTCGGTACGATTTAAATAGGATGTCCCACTAGCACTGATCTCTTCTTGTCCCATCTAAGAACAGCTATCTAGTCACAAATTATAGCCTTGGAAAACTAAAGGAAATGAACATTTAAATGGCAGAAAAAGCAATAGCTGTAACCACATTCTGACAAGTTACTTGTATCCAGATGTAAGAACCAAATATGAGATGATTGCTTTCTGATAATATTGACACAGAAGATTTGGCAGCAAACAAAAATCCTGTTAAAAGTATTATCACAAGGCTCCTAATACCTGGACATAAAAGAACATAGGACGACTAGGTACAGGCCAAGGAAAATCAATGCCTGATGATTGCCTTTCATTGACAGTCACTCCATTCTGCAGGGTGCCTTCATAGAAGCTGTTAGATGGAAATTCTGAAAGAGCCGGGTGCATACGGTATTGAACCTGAGATTTAAGAGCAGAATGCATCTTATATCAATGGTCCAGCACTTTTTTAAGCAGTCACAAGTTTCTTCCTACCAATCAATCTCATTTTTTATTCTAGTAATATTGTATTGTTATTCCAGCACCTAACATTAAAATGGATCAATATTGTATGCTTAACAGGAAAATGGACAATATTACTGTTAGGTGCTACCTGACCCTCCTTGCAAATTATTTACAAAAGTGGTAAGGTAGAGACCAAGATTGATAGGCATGGCACACCAAGAGACAACTTCTGCCATAGGTGCAACTAGAGACATTCTATTTTTCCCCAACATGCAGCCGAATATTAATTGAAGGGACACCTAGTTCAGCAGGTGCAGCAGTATTTTATATTTTCAAACTTGGTGGATGACTTCGCAAATACTGTTCAGAACTAGACTGTCATGTGTTTTTTTTTTTAACAAATGCACAATATCAAAGGAAATTTAACTAAATAAAAAAGGAGAAAACATACAAGAAAGATCACTACCTGCAGTCTAATTGGTTTCACACCAAGTAAAACAAGACGTTCAAAGAGAGACTGCGCCAGCCCTGCACGAGCTGCTTTCTTGCACATAATCACTGGACCAAGTTGGCAATGGTCACCAACAAGAACAACCTTAAAAAGAACTTTTCATCAGCAAACTGAAGAAAGAAAACAAAGGACAAATCAGACTAGTAAGATGCAGATTTTATCTTAGTACCTGCTTTGCTCCAAGAACCAGAGGAATAAGACACTCAGGTTCTGTAGCCTGAGTAGACTCATCAATAAGTACCTAAACAGGACAAATATATAAGCCTTTGAAACACTTCAATTATAATCAAACACTAAATAGGATGTATCTGAACCTGGCGAAATCTAAAGTTTGCCAATCGAGGATCTCCAGCTCCAACACAGGTGCAACAAATGACATCAGCACTTTGAGAAATCTCCCTCTCAGTTGCACGTTTCAATGATTTGTACTTTTTCTCATCGCTACTAGAGAGTTCCCCTATTCATATCAAATATTTTGTCAATTTCTTGATTAGGGTGTTGGTGGGTAGGACATGGAAGAAGTAAAAGACAAAGACATTAGAAAAAGCTCAAGAAGTCAGAGTCCACTTAAAAACTCTAAACAGAAGTTAGCATATCAAGCAAAAGACTTGTTATCAAACACAAGTATATAAAACCCAAATAGAATAATAAAATATAGTTTAGTCAACAAAATCCCCAAATATTATTAGCCAGTTAAGACAAAAAATTAGCAGACAATGGCAAACAAAAGCATAAACCATATCTCAAATAATCTGAAATAAAAAATAATCAGCAACAAAAGTCCTCTTTAAGTTTATCTATCTCCAGGCAACTGGAAACTAATGGAAGCTTAAATAAGGCCATATAGCCCATACCTTGTTCATCCTTTAGTTGTTGCAATTTGTAAAGTTCACTCTTTTCAGAGGTGTCCAGGTGTCTGACCTGAAAATAAAAAAATTAAAAATAAAATAAAATAAAACTGAACATATGAATCATGCAGGGGAAACTTGATCGCATATGACAAAGCAATAAGATGCCTACAGAAGAACAAACCTGATAGTGAAGGGTAAGATGCTCAACAGGAGAAACTACAGCTTCCCTTGATTTTGCACACAACCTAACAACCTTGATTCATGAAAAGGAAAAATCCTCCCTTATGCAAAAGAAATTAAACAACAGCAATCTATTCATAACTAAGGAAAAAAGATAACAAAAAAACCTAGAAAAGTTGTTCAAATTGAAATGTCAGCAGCATTGGTTAAAAAAAACTACTTGCTCCTCTTGAGGACAGTTTGGTACTTGATCTAAAACTAATCTGAAAGAACAATCTTTTTGTTTTCTGATAGAAAGCCAGATCAAGACTTTTAGACAAAGCACTAAAATTTTTACCAGGTATAATACAAGAGTCAGAAGAAGTCATATAACATTTTACAGCATCCTTATTGCATCACTTTCATGTCTAACAGCAAACATTTGCATGTTATTTTCCTCCTTCAAGAAAATCACATGAATGAGCATATTCAATGTGAAATCAGTAGCACAAACAAAGAAGAGAATTGAGTTGAAAAGCACTGCTACTACCATAGCATGACATAAGCCAAATTGCTACAAGAGAAAAGAAAGACTGACAAATGATTTGTGTGTTAAAGATCTTATGCAATTGGTGCAACTAATAATGGTGCATAACTTTGTTACCTTTAATCCGGTGGTACTAATCTTCTCAGCCAGTTGGTCTACAGCCACATTACTTGGGGCACATACCAAAACCTGGCACAAGAATGAGTGGGACATAAGGAATCCTAAGCAAGTATGAAAATGTGGATGCAAGAAAAAGGTTTAAAAAATTTTACCTGTCCCTGGCCCTGTTTAGCCATGTGATACACAATGGCTGCAGAAGTGACAGTTTTGCCAGTGCCAGGAGGACCTTGAATCAAACTTATAGGCCTCTGAAGGACACTCTTTACAGCAAAAACCTATCAGTACAGGGTCACAATAAATAATTCCACACAAGCAACAAAATTACAATTTAAAAAAGAGCAAAAATGTTAATGACATTTTGATAACAGTCAATCCCGATTCACATAAATGAAAGAGCAATCATGTCCAACAGGATCTCAACTGCATTGAGCACTCAGAACTGAAAGATGAAATCTACCTGAACCATGCAACTATTTGCACATTCAAGGCAAAAAAATTTCATATTGTTGATAAGTAAATAAGAAAAAAACAGATCAGCACAATCCCTACTACAATGCAAAGCTATTAACATGGAAACAAGATAGAACTTAAAAAGGAAGGGGAAAACTTAAATACTTGAGATGCATTCAGCTCTGGAAGACCAGGTGCACCAAAACGGCGAGGCAGTGCATTACGAACCGTTTGAACCTCGACCTCATGGCCCAACAAATGATGATATATATAACTACACAGAACACAGCATTGGGAAACTAAGGCCTGTGATTCACCATAGATGGAATAAAATTAAAAATACAAAACAGAAAAGGCAACAAGAGCATTACATCAAGTAGCAAGCAGTCTACTTTTGAAAGAAAAAAAACAAAACCCGACAGAAGAGAGTCATCGTGACCAGTTAATCACTCCCATGATTCTCATTATCCTAAGTTCCAGCATTCAGCAATAAAAAAAGATACTCAAGGCTGAAAACTTTTTCGCAGAAAACAAATTGTAAGCAGATACCAACAAAATTTAATTCTTCAACATACCCACTAACACTAGTTTCATCCACTGCAAAAGTTTTCATTGCCCCCTGCATTCGATCAAAGCTCGTGCTCTTCCACACAAAATCAACACTAAAACCATGGTTCAAATCAACAGGAACCCCCTGTGCATGGCAGCAGCAGTTAACATTGATATTAACTTACTAAAGAAAACCACCAATGAGAAATTGTGCACATTAATATCAAGACTACCTGACTAGAACGGAGCTCAAGTGCTACTTCCTCTTGTGCAGTTAGCTTAATCTGAAATAATGTAAAATATAACTTAGTTATACCATGCAAATCATTTACCTAACTTTCTGTAATAACTTACTGTGCATTACGAAATGAAAGAACATTAAATAGGTATCAGGAGAGAAGAGCATACCACATGCCCAACTGACTGCCATGCTGGATGAGCCGCATCTCCAGAATAACGCAGTCTCAACTCATCACCGGGTACAAGGCGCAACTCATTATCCTCCTAAAACATCAGATTCGTCATCTCAAATTTCACGATATAAAGAACAATCATGCAAACATGTGATTTAACATAAAAACATCACCAACAACAACAATAATAGCAAGCAAAATGAGGAAACAAAGTAACTATGAGAATAAAATTTACAGAACTAAAGCAGCAGAAAAGAGAATAAAGCACCTTTGGAAATACAAAATATGCAATGCGCTTCTTGTTGAGACCAATATCCCATCTGACAGTGACATTGTCCTTGCTTTGTGACTCTTTCATCATCTAGAAGGAATTAAAGATGGTAAGACACCACACGAATTTTGAATCACTCACACTTTGACTAACATCATAAGGCTCCCGTGTTGCAGAATGCAATTAGGGTTAAACAAATTATCAGAGAATATTTCTCAACAACATTAAAGAAAAATATATATATATTAAACAGTCGAAAAGTTGCAAATTCATGATGTAGACCTTATCATAGTCAGCTTCAAGCTTGATGAGTGGAGCAAATACATTTTGATACTGCAAAAGAGAAAGTCATCAAACATTTGCAAACAGCAATAACTGAACTGTTATTCTCTGTAGCATTTTCATTCTATAAATCATATCTTACAGGGAAATAGTCATGAAAACACATACCTGATATGCATCTTCATATTTCAAAGCCACAGGCTGAGGTTCATCGTCAACACCAGGCTTCTCGAGATCTTCAAGGGTAGCGTCAGGATTAGTTTTCCACAGCTCTTCAACTTTATTTATTTGCTGAGCACTAATCTGGCGTGCCCTCAACTGCTCCTGTTCAGATGGGACCTGCAAACTACAGAAGGTTATGAAGTTCCAGAGCAACCACTCGCTTATGGAAGGAAGGGAAATGCAAACCTTAACGAGCCATTGTAGAAAACACCTATCATCAATCAGTGGACACCACTGGCTCAGGTCCCAATTCATGTCCTTCAATGCATTGACACTCAAGCAAGGTTCCCTACAAAGGAGAACAACAACACTTTCTGTCTTGGCTGATATAAATCCAAGGAGGAACACATTTCGACATCCGCAGTTGTAGCATTCAAGTATTGTTTCTCCCAAAGGACTGTCTTTATGGAGACAGACTTCTTTATGTTTTGCTCGAACCTACAAGAAGATCCAATGGAGCAAAAATATTACGCATAACATGACATGTATTTCAAGGTTTGAAATTGTAGAAAAATTTCTTAAAGGTTTATGAGGTTGAATACACCAGTTTACATACATCTATACATGATAATAAACATCTTCATGAAAAAAATATGATGATGCTTAACACAAAGGTATGCAACATCCCTTGCACCTCTCAATATACCTTCAACATTCATACCCATGATGGCAAGAAGATTTACCTACTCATGCATCAACTGGTGAGCCATAAATTGAGAGAATTCTCACCAACTCAATTAAAAAGTAATTTTCAAGCTTCTACTAACTTAACTCCACCCTAAAATCCAACAAGAAATTTCAAGTGACAAGAATATTGTGTATCACCAAGATCATAACAATCACCCAGCAAAATCCACACAAATTGATATTGTCTACAGCACTTACAAAATTCAATTGAGAATTACTAAAGAAGAAAGAGAAAACAAGGAATTGCGAGTGAAAGGCTTTGATTCCTTTTTAAATATAGGAAAGTCTTTAAAATGTTATACCGTGCATTGCACCGAGATCACCAAAATCCACACAAATTGATAGTCTATAACACTTAAAAAATTCAATCGAGAATGATTACGGAAATTTAAAAAAAAAAAAACTTTAAACAAAAAAAAAAAAACGCAACTCTCACCAGATGATTGACGATATGCGAGCCTGAAGTGTTCCCTCTAGAATTACAAAACCACTTCCTACATGACGGAACATTGCACCTCACCACACAGGCCGGGTTCGAGACCCCGCAGTACCGGCAAGCGTGCTCCGTGAAATCTCCTTTCCCAAACTCATACCCATCCTCGTCGCCAGTCTCTTCAAAATTCAACCCTCCCATGCCGGCCACTATCCCATCCACGCCCTGGCTGTTGCCGCCGCGCACGGCCTTCGCGGAAACTGGGGACGCGGCTGGAGAATCAGAGTGGTGGTGATCGGAGGATGCCGCGCCTCGGTGGTCGGAAGCGGTGAGGTCGCCACCGCCGGCGGCGGAGGAGGAGGTGGCAACGAGGGCGTCGGAGGGAGTCGGCCAGGCCACCGGAGAGCGAAATTCAGGATAGTCGAAGTCGGACTCCCCTTGGGTGTTGAATTCGAGGAAGGTGTAGGCGTCGGGCCCCGTGTCGGGCTGCGACGCCGTTTCGTAGAGGTTGCTCTGCTGCGAATCCATGAAGATCACCGACAACAAGGCTTTCTTTGCTGGTTTTTCAGGTGCTTTCAGATCGGATGTGAGACGCCTTGGCTTAGGGTTAGGGCTTGCTAAATAAACCAAAAGAGAGAGAGAGAGAGAGAGAGAGAGAGAGGCAGTCGATGAGGTGTGTGTTATGCCTGTATATGCCAATGGATGAGGAGGAAAAACGTGGGCGCACGCGCCTACATGCGCCGCTGTAACTGCCTTCGGGTCACACACTTGGGCCCCCACGCCTCATGTCACGTGACTAGAGGTTTTTGAAAGCTGCTCGTGCACGTGACCGGAGGCCACGGCTCGGCTCGGACGGTCCGGGCGGACATACCTGCTCTGCGGCAATGCGACGTCCGCGCATCGAGAGCGTTGAGCGCGTGCTTGTGTTTTTTGAGGTTAAGGCTTAAGAATTAAGCGGAGAATGATTAGCAATAAACCGGCGTTTACTGCTTATTTATTTATTTATTTATTTGTGCGTTCCCAGCATTTTGGCATATGCCGTTAGGCTTACAAAAATGGTTAACAGTTTCTGGGTATCTATTTTAACAAAATATTCTAAAATTTGGATATTTAACCGGCTAAGGGGTCCCAAAAAGATCCCCAAAAATCAAATCAACTAGAGCAGATTGCTGTAATACGTTTCTTCCCTAATTAGATTGTTTAATTTTTGCTTTATCGTGAGTCATAATAAAAGTAATTAGTTAGGCGTTAATTATTGTGCACATTTTTTATATCACTGCTTCTCAGTTGTACCATTACTTTCAATAAGACTTGAAGAAAGTTTCTTTGTGAATTATCTCAATTTTTTTTAGTACGCTGACACGTGTATGTAAATGTGTAGTCGATATAACTGAGTATATATAAATGAAATGAATGGCAGTGTCAGATAATGCAACAACTCTCTTTCATAATTTTAACGAAGTTAAACAGTAACCCAGCTGACGGTTCATGTAATAAATTCAAACCGAATGGCATCAAATTCAAATAATAATACATAGTTACTGTAATTTAATTTTAAAAATACAATTGTTTTATTGGGGTCAAAATATTTTGTTTTATTGTCATCACCTGGTAATTCATCAAATGATAGCCTGTCAGTTGGTCCCGTGACATTTGTTCGTGTTGTTTATATATAGGCTGATTTAACGAAAAAGTAGATCGATGAGTCGTTTTTAAACCACACAACACAGAGATTGTTCTCAAGTTGTTGAAGATAGAACACAAGTTTTTTTTTTTTAATTTTTTTCATTAACTCTTTGAACAAAAAATAAATATTTTTTAAGTATATTAATTATTATATTTACATAATAAAATTAAAATTATTCGAATTACACTTTTTATTTAATTTTTTATTTAAAAATTATTTTTTAGATATCATTATATTTAATTATTTAATATCATAATTAATAAGTCTAAAGTATAACAATATATATTGTGGTATAATTTTTATTTTATATTTAGTAATAATAATAAATTTAAATTAATACAAAAATATATATTAAATTATCACTTTTGAGCGATACTCTTTGCATTTTTTATTTTGTCAAAAATATTTTTTTAACATGTTGATTGTGGACTAATTTACGATAAAATTTTAAGTAAAAAAAAAAAGTATAATAAGATTAAAGAAAAATAAGAATATTTTGAGAGTAAAATTAAAAGAAATATTATTGGGACTTGGGAGCAAAAACGGAGTAGCTAAGAACTTACATCTGTGTTTAAAGACCTTAATTTTACTTCCTTGGATTTATAACAGAGGAAAGTGAGTTATTTATATCCTATAATTCAACGAAGTTGTTAATGGCTGAAGGAAAAACGCAGTTTAACGTTACCGCGTCACGTGTTACCGACGAAAATCAGACAGGATCGGAATCTTTGTAGTGGAGAGGAACACCGGAGACAAGAAAGGAAGGACGGAAAGCAGAGAGGAGGGGAAGGTGAGGTTCGTAGAGGAACTTTGCTGGTGGGGTTGAATCTGGTGACTGGTCTTGAATTTGATGGTCTTCGATAAAGTTCAATTCTCTTAATCTCTCCGTGATCCACGCTTAATTTTCCTGTCTTTTTTTTTTTTTGTGTTATTTGATTTCTGGTGGTTTTCACTGAAAATTTATGATTTTTTAATTTTACAGATCTGATTCTGTACCTGGGATTTGTTTCTTTGATATGAACCAGTCATTAATTTTCTCTAATTCCAGAGAGAAAACTTCTAATTGTTCAATCTTTCCAGTTTTTCATATTGTAATTATGCTGTTGTGCCCGACAAAAATCATGAAAACATTCTTAGTTTAGTTTTGTTGTGTAAGAAATTCACTTCTGCTTTATTTGCAGAATCCGAGGAAAGAAGTTGATGTCTTGGTGGAAGCAAAGATAGTTCTTTTTCTGTGTCCTGTAACCGTTGCCTGACCTCCAAAGCGCCCAGGAAAAACAATCAGACCCCTTACTGAAGCCAAAGCCTCTTCTGCTGAAGAGAAGGATCCAAGAATAAGCCGAATGGCTTTCTCTGTGAGAAATCCCCTTCTTTCTCCAACCTTACTAGTTGGACTACTCCTCACGGTTTCACTAGCCCATAAAGCCGTAAGCATTCGGATACCAGATCGGATCTCGAGTAATGCCAGAGATTTGCCGTTGAATCAGCCCCTGAAGACGGCTGTTTTCGCTCTCGGTAGCTTCTGGAGATCCGAGGCCGTGTTCGGGTGCTTGGATGGGGTTGTCCGCACCACCGTGGGTTATGCTGGTGGATCCAAATCCAACCCAGAATACAGGAGCTTGGGTCATCATGCTGAGTCTGTACAGGTCCACTTTCTTCCTATGTATAAGCGTTTGGTTTCCAGGGTCTTGATTTAATGGATAAAAATTTATGGATAAGGGAAAATCACAATTGAATTTCATTTGGCCTAGTTGATTTTCTCTAACTGGATTTTTAGGCACGGATAGGGTTACACTCTGTAATTTAAAATCAGTTTCTTTAATGTTAGATCTGTGGTCTTTTGGGGAGTATGTTTTTGGGAATTTTGTGGGGTGATATGATGGATGTTATGCAGGTAGAATATGATCCGAGGCTGATTAATTTCAGGAAGCTTTTGGAGGTCTTCTGGTCTAGCCATGATTCTAGGCAGGTCTTTGGTCAAGGTCCTGACGTGGGAAATCAATACAGGTGATCATGGTGACTAGACTATCATAATAACTGTTTGTTTTCTGGTGCCATGACATTTACTACTGGACTTTGATGTTTATGCAGGTCTGCTATCTTTACTAATGGATCTGAGGAGTCCAGATTGGCTGCTTCTAGCAAACAAAGAGAGCAATCAAAGTCAAGGAGCAGCATTGTTGCCACTCAAATTCAACCACTCGGGACATTTTACCCTGCAGAACCTGAACATCAGGTTTTTTAATTGACCTTTTCTTATGTATTCTATTCATATAGTTTAGTGATTGAATTTGTTTCTTGGATGTAGAACTTTATTTCAAGAGTACCTTTCAAGTTAGAGCTTGTAGCATATGTTGTGAAGTAGAAATTGGAGTTTGGTCTCTTCAAGAAGGCAATTTGTGGAGTTGAAGAACTGCTGTTTTTGAAAATTTAAGCAGAAAACTTGAGGCTGCCCTTGAGCTTTTTGGGACTCGGAGAGAGAAAAGAGTAACCCAGCTTGCTTAATCATTAAGTTCAGCTTAGTTTTTTGTTTGGCATGAACCTTTGAAATTCTTTTGGGAATCTAAATTCATTTCATCATTAAGTTTAGCTTAGTTTTACATGTAACACGAACCTGTAGTACTTTTGGCAATCTAAATTCATTTTATTTGTGGTTCTAATTTCTATTATGTTATGTTAAATGCTGAAAAATTGTATCCAAATTAATGACTGGATATGTTTCACTGTCCACAGAAATTTGAGCTCAAGCGAAATCCATTTCTTCTTCAACTGATGGGAAACTTGCCAGAGGAGGAACTTGAGAGATCTACTTTGGCTACAAAACTAAATGGCTATGCAGCAGAGCTATGCTCTCTGAACATTCAAAAGCAAATCGATGCAAAAGTTAATGAAATTATAAAAAAGGGTTGGCCTGTTCTGAGAGATGTGTAATTGGCTTTGGAGTGGAACTTAAGATCATTGCACTTCAGTTCACAAGCTCCTGCTTGGGATGAAGGATTACTTGAAAAGGTAAGGATTAGCAATCCTTTTCAGAAATTGAATGGATTTGTTTTCATACATACACGAGGAAGGTTATCAAAAGGAAAGAAGATGAGTGTTTCTTTCTCTTATCACTTAGGATTATAATATCTAGATTGAGGCTAAATGATGCCCAATAAGAACATTTTACTGGATAATCTGATTTCATTTTTTCTTGATGGCATTGATTTAGATGACAAGATTGTTATTCATATAGTGGTGGAAATAAAGAATCTGGCGCTAATATTTCTGCAATAGGCTTTGGTGGAATTGGTAAATGCTTATGGAGACGGACGCTGATTTTTTTCAAACTACCATGGCAAGTTGAATGTGCTTGGAGTATGTATAAGGACCCTCTTTCCATTTTGCGTTTTTGCATCGAGGATAAAGCGGCCTTGTATTGTTATGGTAGGGATTATGTGTATGGAAACCACCCCTTTTCCACTCCCATAGAAATTGCAGCTAATGTATTTTTTAAATTAGTTGATTTCGGCTAAAATTCAATCTTGAGACTCCCAACTTTGGAAACGAGCCTGATACAATTGAGGGAGTCTAGTAGGAGTGAGCTATAATCTATTGGTTACAACTTCAAGTTTTAAATATAAACTTTAAAGAGTTCATTTTTTGCTAGACCTGCTACCATCACCCGTATAAGCACTGCGATCAAACATAGTTAAGTAAGTATAGGAACACTGGATCTTCCTTTTTCATGCCACAATCGTGCGTGGGGAATAAGTATGCTGTCTTCTTCGGTTTATTTACCGAGGTATAAAGCTATAAAATTTCTTTGGTTTTATAAATTCTTATAGTTGTGAAAGTGAATTGTGATATAAAATTTCTATTTTTAATTTATGCTATATATTTTTAAAAATATACTTGTTTTTCAACGTAAATAACATTTGGTCGCCTGCTGGGTGCTGCCTTTTTTAACTGAGGAGAGGCTAAGTACCGTAAGGGAAAGAGAAAATTATGCAGTTGATTCAGAAGTTGCGAAAGTAGGCAAGCAGATTGAGGAGCTTCGTGCCCAGATGAGGCCATTAAGGGAAAAAAGAGAGCAGCTAAAAGAGAAATTATACTAACATGTAATATAGGTGTACTAACAGAGGAGAGCCACTGGCTATGAACATGGAACAACTTGAGGTGGACCGTGCCTTGTACCTTGGACACACAAGGAGCGATGGATCGACCGACCGCAGCACTAGGGCCTAGTACTACTTAGGATGATGCCTGCATGATGATGTCTTTTTTCTTTTTTTTTTGTAACAACTATTGAATTCGACTGTTATTTGCTGTAATCTGATATATTAGTTGATGAATGGAAATCAAAGAGCCACTGGTTGGAATAGGTTAATCCAAATACTAATGAGGTTTACCAGATTTGTTACCTTCCTCGACCACAAGTCAGTCACATGCAGACCCTCTAAGCATCGACTCAAGTTACCTTTTTTAGACAATGTAGAATCTCCAGAGAATCAGAAACGGATTCACATCATTTAATTAAAAACTATTATGCATTAAAAAATATAACAATTATAATTATATATCTGTATACTCATATTTACTTTATTTACATCGTTCTTTTGTCTCCATAAAATTTTTCTAATGAAAATGATGGAGACACTGGAAAGTGAGACGTAGAAGTATTGTTGATTCCCATTGGCAGGACACGTGCGAATTTGTCCTGTATGAATATTAGCGAAATGTTGCAGCGTCACTGGACAGAAAAAGGTCATGGAAACAAGTTGTTCTTTGGGCCAGTAGCGGATATAGAATACCAAAGGAATCTTCTGTTTTTATCAATGAACACACTCAGTTTTTCCCAAAAAAAAAAAAAAGAAAAAAAAGACAGAAGAAGAAGAAGAAGAAGAAGACAAAAGGAATCGCCTGTATTATCATATGATGGAAAAGGGATACTCCTACTCACAATTGGACAAAAGGTCAGGACGTCATTTCTTGATAGCTGCCGATTTGTTCATTTCATACCCCTTTTCTTATTTCAACAAATAGATGTCAATTTGTTCATTTCATCAAGAAATCTCAGGGAAAAATGTTCAGCCACAGACGAAGATCGCACCTATTCAAACATCTAGGTCATCAAATATATATGAAAAATTGTACATGTCAGATGATTAATTATATGTGGATACTCGTACTTTTTGAGAAAAAAAAAAAAAAAAGGGAAGAATCCTCGGAAATTTTGGCTTTTAGTTCGCATGAAGACAGGCCGTGCTGGACAACTTATGATATTTTTAATTTGGTAAAGCGGTCACCCCAACTAACTAAAATGATATTACAATTATTGTAACGGTTGATTGATATTTTATCTCTTATATTGAAGTGCGGAAAGACAGCGGAGCACCATAAGCTGCGTAACCGTTTGTTCAATTAGTTTTCTACTCTCTCAACTTCCATGGAGGCTGCTCAGGAGCATCAACTACAAACTACAGGTTTGACACGCACAAACTTCTTAATTAAACCATGAACATTATTTTCTTGTATTAGATACTGCTTCAACTGTGCACCAACTGTTCTGATCTGCTATTGCCTTCTACTATTGGATCTGTCAACTACTACAGAAAATTGGTGGCTTATGGTTGATTGAGCTATTCTTATGTAGTGCATGACGCGATCCATCATGTTAAGAGGATCTACTAGATCATTCATTTCAAATTCAAAGATTAAGATCTATCATTTCGGAAGAAAAAAGTCGAAAAAAGAAAAGAGAAGAAGAAGAAGAAGAAGAAGAGTAGTTAAAAATGAATGATTCAAATGATCATAACATGGAGGAAAGTATTATTTTTTCCTAACAACAGAGGAGCCAAATCCGGCAGTGGCCCGTCACGTATTCAAAGAAGTAGCCTCTGAAATAGTAGATTACTGCAACACGTAATTCAGTTCGGTCTTCTGCATTAAAGTGATACTCAAGAGATGAATGCAAAATAAGCCGGCAAACATCACAATTTGGCGTAGATAGCCTTGGACCCAACTGAGAGAGCAACCTATGGAAGATAGGAGCAATCGATATTTCTTTGGATTTTAACACTACTTCCTATCCAAGAACTTTGATTCTTTGAGTCATAAATTGTTACCGCTTATACGTTTGCTTTACTCCCCCTCTCTTCTCTACCTGGGATTCTCTTTTAGTCTCCTCTCTTTAATTTTTGCCTTTTATTTTCCCTTTTTGGGAGCAATTTTACTCCTTGCTTGCCCAGCCTCTTCCATGACTTCTTTTTTTGCTTTAACCAAAACTTCATCTCTAACATTATCCGCATTTCTCGAATGAAAATTCTGCCGAATCAATGACTTTAGAAGACAAAATAGTTTAACAGACGGAACTATTAGTGCATTGAAGTGACTTATGTAGAAAACATTTCTTGTGACGATTTTGTTAAATGTAATAACAGCATTCCACAACCATTTTGTGCGCTCATACAAATAGTTAATCAGTTGGATGAAACTGATCAAAAGTGACATAATCTGTTTCGGTAATTTTTCAGCTGTGCGTGACAGACAGGCAAACGCAAATAATGACTCTTCTTCTGTCTGCAACAATTTGCGGCTCCCCAAGTTAATACATTACAAGTGGTGGCTCCGCGTGACCTGCTATATACTCCTTGTTCTCTCAGGCCAATCTGCAGCTACCCTTTTGGGGAGATTGTATTTTGACAAAGGAGGGAATAGCAAATGGATGGCAACATTCGTTCAATCATCCGGCTTTCCAATCCTACTGCCCCTCTTCTTTTATTTCGCACCTTCAACAAAATCTGCCACCACCAACACCAATCGTATCAGGGCTTTCTTCGCAACTAAGTCAAAGCTATCCACCCTCGCATTCATCTACATTGGGATTGGCTTGTTCATAACAGGCAACAACCTGATGTACTCTTATGGGCTCTTGTACCTTCCGGTCTCCACTTTTTCTCTGCTATGTGCTAGCCAGCTGGCCTTCAATGGCGTCTTTTCCTTTTTCCTTAACTCACAGAAGTTCACTGCTTTAATATTGAATTCTCTGGTGCTTCTCACCATTTCAGCCGCCCTCCTCGCGCTCAATTCAGACTCTGAAAACCCTGCAGGAGTTTCCAAAGGAAAATATATAATTGGATTTTTGTGCACCATTAGTGCATCTGCAGGGTACTCCTTATACCTTTCTGTAGTCCAGCGTTGTTTCGAGAAGGTTATAAGGCAAGAGACCTTCTCTTCAGTGCTAAATCTGCTCTTTTTCACATCTTTTGTCACAACCTTTGGCTGTGTGGTGGGGCTTTTTGCAAGCGGAGAATGGAAAAGCTTGGAAACTGAAATGAAAGATTACGAGAATGGAAGCGTGTCCTATTTGATGACACTGATCTGGACTGCTATTACATGGCAGATTGCCACTTTGGGCATGTTGGGTCTGATCTTTGAGATATCATCTCTATTCTGTAATGTCATTAGCACGCTGGCTTTGCCGATTGTCCCCATTCTCGCTGTGATGTTCTTCCATGATAAGATGGATGGCATCAAAGTCATATCCATGCTGCTGGCAATCTGGGGCTTCCTTTCCTATATTTATCAGCATTATCTGGATGATGCTAAGAAAAGTAAAGCTAATGTCACTGGGGATACAAGGGCTCAAGTGGAGATTTGTTGATAGCCTGAACACCAAGAACAAGTGAATAGCAGTTACGTGAAACATGGGATAGAGGAATTTCAAGTAGGAGCCACATAGAAAATTTGCCAAAAAGAAGTTCATCTGATCAGTTCTCCTTTTATAGTGCATGTCTCATTCTAGCACATCAATGAAAAGGAATGAAATCCTGTATTCGTGAATGTGGCTACATCTTGTACGGGCGAATTAGACCTCTTTAGAAGCGGAAAAAATAAAATAGTAGTAATGGACTAAACGTTCACGAATCTATTTACTTTCATTTCCTTTCGACTTTCTGGGGAAAAAGAAAAAAAGAAAAAACAAAAGAAAAGAAGTCAAAAAAACATCTGATTTTTTTTTTATTTTATAAATTGGATGTCTTTCTTACTAGCTTCTTGCTTTTCAAATTACATAAGTCCCTCTTTTGGAATGTAGACCTCAAAAAACAAGGATGATATTTTAGTCAAAATTCAGGGCATGTTCAAACCACCATTTAGATACCAAGAATACCAATGAGCTTATTAGATTATTCATTTTTCAACTATTGAAACTCCACATTTCCATGCTCTGCTTGAGTACAACTATTATCATTTTTCAACTATTATCATTAAATACAAAATTGCGAGTTTGAGCCAGAGTTTTTCTCTTATCCCTTCCAAGTCGGAGTTTTTTTTGTTTCAAAAGATTGCATCCCAACAAACACTTTTGTAGTTAAGAAGTTTAAGTTTTAAATTAGCGATTTTAAGCTCGGAATCTACTTGAATAGAATAAGAAGAAAAATTTATAGAATAAGGGAGAATAACAAGCAACAAGGACGACATTATTCCCATGTTTTAACGGAACTCTATTTCCTTTTGAACTTGCTCAACTGTAAATGATTTTCAAGAGTAAAGTTCTCAGAGAGAGTTGGGATTCAAATTCAATTTTCTCAAATTTTTACAAAATACGAGTTTTAATTTCAATATAGGAGAAAAAAAATATTGTAAGAGAGCCGAATTTTGCACCAATATCGATCATTTATTGCGGAAAAAGCCCATTTCAAGCTTAATGGCCAATGCCCACATGCTGAAGTGTCTTGAAAGTCCTGCTGTCGAGGCCCAAATTATGATTCGAGGCTCATCATTAAGCATTTGGGGTAGGGAGGACGATCCATTTACGAGGACCGACGAGAAAATAAAAGCGCACAAGAATAAAATTGTCACTAGACATCTTAATTAGAGCAGTTAATTTATAAATATTTTACTGAAAAAAGAGAGAAAAGCTCAAAATATTTCTATTAAATAACATGTTCCGCCAGGGAATTCTTAAACAAAAATTTTCATGCAACTCAATTATTGAAGTATTTGAAACTTGGGTTCCACATTCGATCAAGTATTGTCCTTTTCAGAGAGTCAATTCACTCGGCATTCTAAGGTAAGAAAGCCACAGGTGGGAGTCATTTCCAGACAATAAAAGTCCACTTTGCTGGAAGGATTAGTTCAAGCTGCAGCTGTTCTTGCATCTTCCTGTTTGTCGAGATCTTCCAGAACTGCCCACAGTTTCGGATCATTAAAGTCCTTTATAAGAAAGGCAGGCTTTGCTTCAATCAGCAAATGTGCTGGATTACCAGTAGTTAAGCCAACAACCGGCATTCCAGCTGCCACTCCAGCTTTTATTCCTGAAACTGAATCCTGGCCAAGCAAAAAAAGAATCAGTCTGTGAAATTCCAAGAAGAGTCTGTGAACTTGAACAACTTCGGATCACAATGTCTGAGAAAAGAGGTATACCTCAAACACAAAAGTGTGATCTTTTGACACCTTGAGAGCTTCAACAGCCTTCAAGTAGGGGTCAGGGTGCGGTTTGGGATGTTCACATTCACTTCCAATGATAAGAACGTCAAAGAAATCTGTGAGCCCGAGAACTGATATCATGAGTTCTGCATTTAGTCTAGGAGCATTAGTGACTGCTGCTAGTTTTAAACCACGATCTTCTACCCATTTCTTCACTTCGTATAGCCCATCTACAGCCTTCAATTTTTCTGGGGCCAATCTGTTTTAATCATCAGTGACAGTTTGAAGATCTTAACTTACTTATCAGTTTATGGATGTTGGATTTCACCTGCGAAACATGGCTTCTTTATCATCAAGAAATTTCATGCCTCTTTCAATGTCATTGGGGAATAGGACCAATGCCATATCATTATTATGCTTGCCAGAAAGTTTCTCGGCAAAGAAATTCTCAGTAATGGGAACCCCATCATTGAAATTGATCTGTTAAAGATCAAATATTGTTTAGTCTCCCATAATAGTCAAACAAATTCGGTTCAGTCATGATCATGGATAATGGGCCTTTGATCAAGGTATTTAAGTACAATTTCACATTCAACATATATAAAAAGGAAAGAAAAAAAAAAAAGCAATTCCTTTAAGAAATGAGTCATTCTCCAACAAGAAAAGTGCTCCAATGCACGAGATTTTCACATTATCAAGTCATGGTTTCTGCAACTCCAACCTATGACTCTGAGGCTTGCTCTTAAATTGTACGATATAAGAAACAATATAAAAGAACATTTGGGCGTATTGTTTGTGAAAGGAAAGGATGCTACCTCTTGGAGCATTTCCCGGAACGCATAATAGTGGAGGGGATCGGAATCGCATAGAGTTCCATCTACATCAAATAAAACAGCTTCTAAAGGAGCAAGCCCAGAAAGAGAACTTTCGCTGCATCCGGGCAACATCGAAGAAGAAGGTAACATAAGGCTATCATATAGAATCACCGAATGTCTCAACTCTCTTCACAATACACTTAAATTAGGATCAAAATGGTCTCAATAATTCAAGTTTGCTTAATTATATCATTTATCAAGACTGTTTATTTGCCGGGTCAACGTCAACATTAAAACCCTGCAGTTGCATAGAACCACTGGCAAGTAAAAATGAATAAAGGATCTTCAAAAATATTGGCCAAAGAGAATACCCAACAGAAGAAGAAGAAGGAGGAGGAGGAGGAGGAGGAGGAAAGTCACCTTTTAATTGAGTTTTCACAGGAAGGGCCCGTCATTAGTTGACGAGGTGCTGCAAATTCTTCAGAAGGTCTTCTCAAGCAAAGAGGAAAGTGCTACTGAGCAGCAAGCATATCCTAACTTGGAGGATTCATGGAGACCGACGAACAATGGAATCTAAAACGCGCACCGCTAAAACGGCAAGTGGATTGAATCGGATCCTTGATAATTCGTGTTTGGCTTATCTTCAGTCATTTTCAATTTTTACTTGCTCTATGAATCTGACGAAGGGCAGAGGGGATGCTTGAGTATTTTCACGCAAAAGAGTTTATTTATTTATTTATTTATTTTTATAATTATCTGTCTAAATTATTATTAAAATCTGAATAATTTGACGGTGATAATTTACCAAAAAAAAAAAAGAAAAAGCCAAAAATTTGAAAGAAGAAGAATAACCAAAAAAAGTATCGGTAACGATTTTATTTTTTAAACTAATTTTTATAATCATAATTAATAAGTAGAGATAAATTCTTAAAATTTGATTTTTAAATTTTTAATTTTATTATTTATTTGATAAATATTTTTGCTATTCATAACAGTATCCCTATATTTTGACTAGAAAAATTGTCGTTTTTCGTGCAAATTATGAGAACGTTGGATAGAAAATCAGGAAGACAAGCAGCCCGGAAACCGAAATAGCAAACCGATTTATTTTTGTTGCACGTTGGGTGCACTTTGCTCATTTGTAGTTTTTATTATTAATTGCAATAATTATTATTTTTTTGGGGGGGGGGGAATTATAGTTGCAGTGATAAGTTAATAGATTAAATATATAATAATAATAATAATATTATTATAAAATATGAGCACTGTTTTGCATCCATGTCTATATAATAATTCTATTTCTATAAGAAGTATTTTGTGGTTGAATTAAAAAAAAAAAAAAAGAGGTTTGAAATGGATTATGTGAGGTGAAATGATTATTTTGACTATAAGATTTTTTTTTATAGATAAATTTTACTAATTGTGTGCATAGTTTTTTTCTCCATAATTTTTTTTT
>CM034056.1:2860834-2877300 GCA_019804595.1 Bruguiera parviflora
CTTGAAATGCCATTGTAGATAGTGATCATCAATTCCAGAAATTGTAGGTTTCATTGAGTAATTTAGTCCAAGAATTAACATAGAATGATGTTCTTGACTCAGGTCAGCTGCATCACTTGTCTCTCAAATTTGTTCTCTATTGTATTTCCATCAATAAAAAATGTAGTAAACTATTCCATAGAGAACTGAAATTTGAACCAACAACAATAAACAATTTCATGAACTCTGGCTTTGCAAATTACCTTTAAGAGTAGCAAATCATAGTCACTACCAGATACTTCAGGTAAAGCAAGCAAATCATGTTTCTCAATCAGTAGCTTCTACGGTGTCTTTGTCTATGTAGTAAATGCTTTCAAATGCCATGCATCAGGGAAAATGGATCGCTTTGTTTTCGATACTTTTCTGATTAGCCTGACTTGTTACACAAATGGTAGGCACTGATGTTGTCAATTCCAATGACACAAGGCATTCAATGACAGGGACATGCTAGTCCTTGTGAGAAGGGTTTTTGTAATTAAACAAAAAAAATCCAAGCATACTTTGTATTCCAAAATTCAAGGTTGCATGCCTACAAGATTCTTTAACATTTACATTTCCCTCATGCAGACAGAGGAGGTAATTGACAAGGTAGTGAAAGAGGCAATCAGCAAGCCATGGCTGCCATTGCCTTTAGGCCTGAAGCCTCCATCTACTGATATTGTGCTGGCTGAACTTTCTGAACAGGGCATATCAACAATTCCTTCTCATGTCAACTGCTCTAAATTCCTTCTACAGTGACCAGGTCATTCCTGATTTTGGCTCGCAGGCTCAATTAATCCTCTTCACCAAAGATACAGTCTCAACTAATCATTAAATGATTGGTCCGGCATTCTTTTAACCAATAATCCCGGCACATGTCATAATCCTGGTTAGTCAAGACCATCTATTTTTGGTGAAATTAATTATTCAAATGTGCACAGAACGTAGCTTCTTTTTCTCTCCCAACATAAATAACAGTACCAATGTAAATGTAATTGTAGAATTCCCTGCTCGGGGCATGTAAAAAGTCCACCTAGTGGCTTTAATGAGATTTCCTGCCATTAATTGGTAGTTCACATGTTTACAAGGCCGTGTTGACACTAAGTTATAAGAATGTTAATATTAGACAATGATATAAATATTTATAATTTTATTAATCTGATAAAATATTATATAATAATAATTGAAAAGTACACAATATATTATAAAAAATTTAAATTAAATTTAATCAAATAGATTTCTAATAGAATTTTAATAAATTTTTAATTTAGATTAACAATAATATATTTCTAATCTTGATTTAGTGATAGCTTCAATTGTAATATTTGTTTTAATTTGACAAATGTTTCATATTTCAATGGTTTCATGAAAATATCAATTATTTTATTTTTGAACTTATAATAAGTCAATTTAATTTTTATTTTATTAATTTGATCTATCAAAAAATGAAAATAAATATTGATATATTCACTCTTTTTATGGATTATTAGATTGTTGGCCAAATTGATTATAGAAATATTATTAATAAATAACTTTACATGACCCTTAATGGAAACGTAAATTTCATTCAACCAATTATACAATTAAATTAGTTTGACAAGTACTTTAAATTATGGTTACATATTATATTTCATAAGTTGAAAATATAACAATAAATTATTTTTTGAATGATTACAAATAAATAATAGTTTCAAAATTAAAATGGTAATTGAAAGTATTTTTATAATCATCAATATTTTTATTTCAATTATTGTCAAAATAATTTATAAGAGTAATTTTTAAATAAAAAATAAAGTAGGTCATAATTATAAATCCTTTTATGTATTACAAAATTCTCTTTAATAATTTGCATATGACGTTGACGAGAAGACTTTAAAAACTTGCTCACCGAACTTTATAAAATATATTAAGTTTTGTATATATTAGATATCTCAAACTTCTAATAATTTGTTTGAAATGTATAGAAAGAATAATTGCTATTATTGTTTGAAATGTTTGCTTCATTGTTGAAATGTTAAATTATAATATATGATTTGTTGATATTAAATGTACCAATCATATAAGTAGAAAGGAGCTTTTTGTTGGTCTTGATGTGTCAATTCGCTTTACGATCAAATTTGTTAATGATAATAATGTTCTAATGATAAAAAAGAGGTAAATTCTCATTAAATTAAAGAATGAATATTATAATTATATCTCATATATATTTTATATGTTAAATAAAAGAGTAATTTATTCAACTTGAACTAATTATTTCAAAAGAGATAAAACATACAATTATGTAATAACTATGTCTCAATTATGGATGAAAGATGTAGATTTAATTTTAAATCTTTTTTAATAAAGAATTGAACATTTCAAGTTGATACTGTCATTAATACTTACACTTATCTTAGTTTTGTTGTAACAAATGAGTGTTGGTTGTGATATTTTTATTTTGGTCATCTAAATTTTTGTAGTTTGAAATATTGTCGTTGATACTTACACTTATCTTAGTTTCGTTGTGACAAATGAGTATTAGTTGTGATATTTTCATTTTAGTCATCTAAATTGTTGTACCTTGAAATTGTTTGCGTCAAAAAATATAGTGACAAATATGCTCAAGATGCATCATCCTAATCAAATTGATGAAACTTATCTTCTTGTAAAATAGAATAGATAACCTTTTTTTATAGAGAATTGGCATGCAAAGTAACAACTTAATTCACTTTTATGTTTGTAATTTGATTAATGTTCCTTAAATGGTAACAATAAATATTTTCTTATCTTTATTAATGATTTTACAAGGAAAATATAAGTTTATTACATATAAAAAAATCTGAGGTATTTAACTATTTTAAGAAATTTAAATTTTATATTAAAAATAAAGTAAGTATTATATTAAAATTTTACAAATTTATAGAGGTAGTGAGTATATTTCTAATTAATTTAAGGAGTATTATAAAATACATGAAATAAAGTATGAAGTCATAATTTTTATACCTAATAGCATAATAAAATTGTTAAAAAGAAGAATAGATTAATCATAAATATAACAAAAAGTTTGTTAAAGGTTAATGAAGTACTTAATTCTCTTTTAGTAGTAATTATTTTATATTTTGTTTATTTGTTGAATAAATTTCTAACTATAAATCTTCATAATATTATTTTTGAAAAAGAATGAAGTGGTTTTAAGTTTGGTATGAGACATTTTAAAGTATCTGGTTCTATTGTTTATACTTACATTTTAATATAAACAAAGATAAAATTAAATGATTATAAAATGAAAACAATCTTTCTTAATTACATAAAGAAAAGATATAAATTGTTTAATTTTGTGAGAAAAATGTGATTGTAAGTAGATATATAACCTTCGCTAAAAATAAAGTTTAGAATTTTGATGTTGAGAAGGAAAATAATTCTTAAAGACATCTAATTGTTATTATAGGAAGAGAAGAGAAAACTTTAACTATAGTCCTCAATGCAAATAAGGATGTTTTATCAATTGTTACAGAAAATCTTACACCAAAAACTTTATAAGAGAATGGAAGATAAAGAAGAAATTGTCAATAATTTATTATATTATAAGATTACGAAATAATTGCTAATAATGTCATTGATAATAATCAGAACTTGGTGTGTTTTGTCATGTTTGTCTATTATGAACATACATTATGTGATGAGGCAATTCAAAGTATAAAGTGTCATAGGGCTAATCTTTCACCCTTGAATTTTTAGCGTTATGATGGCATTAAGTTGCTCACTTAATTTCAACTAAACTGACACATGAGATTATAGCAAGTAATTCGGACACAATTGTATAAGTAAAGGAATAGGTACACAAATACATATGGGAATTGTCCCAACCTTTTATTACTTTTCTCCAAAAGTATAAAGGATATAATGTCCAGTACTTCATATACTCCCCTCGAATATTCCCTTACTCTTTATACTCTCACTATGTGTTCACACTCCTTTAGAGTGCTTGCCTCTCTCTGTCGTCTGCATACTAATCTCTATGCCTACTAGAGCTTTTGGCTGCTTAACCAATTAACAGAGTTATAGTTGGTACCTCTAACTACTTAGGCTTGCATAATTTGGCTACCCAGCCAATTATATCTTAGTGGATTACATGAGATCATAGGTTAATAGTCTAAAAATTACCCCCACTTCCCTATTTTGTGCACTTATACACTTTTTTCCACTTCTCTCCCACTAAGGTGGCATAATTTACCCACCTTAAGCTCTCCCACATTCTGCTAGTAACTCCCTCTAACTGACTAACTGTAAGGAGTCAGATTTGGATAACAACTACCCTCAACTGCTCACTCAACTACACTACTCACATTTTTAGGGAGTATCTCCCATAATATCCTTACCTTTGTGGGACTTGAGACTATGATAACCTAAAAATCATTCTAGCCATCATATCTCTCATGCATGCACGCCCAACACATATGTGTATGCATCGAGACACCTTGTTGGCCTAACTTTCAGTTCATGCACTGACTTTCCCAACTAGTTGCCCTCTATTACTTTGCCCATGCACACTGCCTTCCTAACCAATGACTCAAGCACACTTTCCACTTGATTCCAAAGTCACAGCATACTTCCTCACTTTTTCTTCACCTTATTTCTTTTGACGTTCTCACCTTACGCTAATTTTATGCCAAGCACTAATGCAAGGTGCTACCAAGTACTTGCATTTCTCTATTTAGGGACTTAGGGGGCTAATAAACTACTTCCACCTGTTGAAGCCAATGTCTTTGTTGATGGAGTAAACCAGCCTTTACATTCCTGTCACCTCAACTTTTCGCTAACCTCACCTCTTAGAATAAGACTCTTTTTGATTAGTTACTGTCATCTATAAGCAACATAACCTCTATCATTAACTTTTTCAAGGTAAAACTCATACCTTAGAAACAATTCATATTGCAACATTTTGCTATCTCTCATAGTCTTTCTTATTTCGTTTACACTATTTTGGGTCTTATCAAATGACACTTCCATTGAACTAACATGATTGTTTAGTACCAATTGCTCTTTTACCTGATTGTATAAAATTGACTTTTAGTTTATGACATATTGCTACGAAGAAGGCTTGGCCAACATTCCCTTTGCCTGAGGGTTAACAACCCTTAATGCTGTTAAGTATTTCACATCTTCCTCTCCTGTTTCTTGCTATACCTGCAAAGTGGATAACACAACACAAGTTTTTCCATCCTTACAGGTAGGATGATGCTTCTTACTAGTAGCAAAATATGGTTGTCTCTTATTTATGATTAGTAATACACCCAAATGGGGCATTAGTGTAATTTTTGCTTGCACAAATAGATTCATCCCTAGGATCACATCAAAGTTGTCTAACAACATTACAGAGAAATCAAATTTACCAATCTATTGACCCAGAGTTACCTCAACTCCTTGCGTCGTTCTCAAAATATCAAGTGTTATTGAGTTGACTGCCTTGACATGACTATTACTCTTACTTACCCTTAGCCCAAGTGAGCCAATCACCTTTTTTGTAGTAAAACTGTGAGTTGCGCTATAATCCACCATGACCAATAATTTTTGCCTTCTTAGCCCAATTTTGATGAAAATTAAGTTAGGTGATGAAGTACTTCTTGCACACACGACATTGATCAATTACAGAGGATTGATGCAAGAAGGATTGCCATCATCATCATTGTCCCCCTCTTTAGCTACTAAGGCACTAAATTTCTCCCTTTATAGGCACTCTCTTGCCCTGTACGGACCATTGCAAATGAAACAATACGAGTTTGATTTGCTCTTTCCTTGGTCAAGAACAACAACTTTGTCTTTCCCTTTGCTATCATCCCCTTGCTTGCATTCCCAAGAGTCTTCTTTATTCTTCCTGCCCTTCTCTTTGGATAGTTTGTCATTTGGAAAATTTGAAGAATTGATTCAAAAAACCGCCAAATCATTAGTAACAGCAATTGCAAAGGGCAACTCCTTCACACCTTGCCTCCAAAGCTTGATCTATGCGTAGGATTAGAGTATTGACACGAAATTGAACAACTTGTTTTTATTTGATATATTTCAAATGTCCAGCAACAAGGAGTTAAATTCCTTGACATAGTCGTAAACCGTGCCACTATACCTCAATCTCTTTAATGACTTCCTCGCAACCTATGATGTATTGCAAGGTAAGAACTAATCCTTCAATTTCTTTTTCAGCACGTCTTATGTCTCAATCCGAGGCTTGCTTTAGCTAGCATTGTCATCAAGGCTTGTTCACCACCACAGTTTGGCATCCTCGGCGAGATACATGCTTGCGAGTGTCACTTTCTTCTCTTTGAGCATCCTTACTACTATGAAGTATTACTTCATATCCCACAAGAAGTTCTCGATTACTTTGGTATCTCGTTCTTCCCTAAAGGTCTTAAATTCAGGAACCTTCATTCTTCTAGATGACTCAGTAACACCACCAAGTTGGGTACCTATGACCTTCTTTAAGACAACAACATCACCTTCTATATTGCCAATAGATTGCACTTAAGTACCATCAAGACTATTATAATGAGATTGTGATAGACTTACCAATTTTTTTAGTTTGTCCAACCTTGCTAAACTTGAGAGGACTTGTTCCTCAAAGGCACCACCAAGCATTTATTCGATCTTAGACACTCGCTCACAAATCACTTCAAGTTTCGATCCATCTGTCATGAATTGAACTTACTTTGATACCAACTATCATAGGACCAATCTTTCACCCATTTATTTACTTTGATGACACTAAGTTGCCCACTTAGTTTTAGCCAAACTCATACATGAGAATATGGAAAATAATTTGCACACAATTGCACAAGTAAAGAAATAGGTACATAAGTACATACGAGAACTGTTCCAACTTTTTATTACTTTTTCCCAAAAATATAAAAAATACAATGTCAAGTACCTCACATACTCTCCTTGTGTGCTCACACTCCCTTCGAGTGCTTGCCTCTCTCTGTCCTATGCACGCTAATCTCTATGCCTACTAAAGCCCTTGGTTGCCCAACCAATTTATAAAATTGTAGTTGACACCTTTAACTATTTAGGCTTGCATGACTTAGCTATCCAACCAATTATGCCTTAGTGAATTACATGGGATCATGGGTTAGTGGTCTAGAAATTGCCCTCATTTCCCTATTTCGTGCACCCATACACTTTAACCCACTTCTCTCCTACTTAGGTAGCATAATCTGCCCACCCTAAGCTCTCTTACATTTTGCCAACAACTTCCTGTATTTGACTAATTGTAAAGAGTCAAATTTGGATAACAACTGCCCTTAACTACCCACTTAACTATATTGCCCACGTTTTTAGGGAGCATCTCCCATGAACTTCTTATTTTTATGAGGTTTGAGATCATGATAGCCTGTAGATGGTTTCGACCCACACTACCCACGTTCTTAGGGAGCATCACCAATGATCTCCCTACTTTTGTAGGACTTGAGACCGTGATAGCTTGGAAACCGTTTTAGTCGTTGTGTCTCACACATGCACGCCTAACACATACGTGTATGTTGTGAGACACCTTATTGGCCTAGCCCTTAGTCCATGCACCAACTTTCCCAACCAATAACCCTTCACCACTTTGCCCGTGTACACTACCTTCCTAACCAATGACCTAAGCACACTTTTCACTTAATTCCAAAGACACATGTTACCTTACTTCTCCTTCACCTTGTTTCCTTTGAAGTGCTCACCTCACATACATGATGCCTCTAAATACTTACATTTTCCTATCCATGGACTTAGGGGGCTAATACAAAGTAAGTGAATATTTGAATATAAAAATTAAGAGAAATGAAAAAAATAATATATTAGAACTTATAAATGTTTCACAAAATTAAAAAGTTATTAATGTAAAATAAGCATTTAAGATTAAGAAGAAGCCAAATGAAGAAGTAAATAAATATGAAACAAGATTGGTTGCAAAAGGTATGAACAACAGTCTAACTATGACTATTATGAGATATTCTCCCTAGTTACTTGAATAGATATTATAAAATTCATTAAATGAATATAAAGTTAGGTTTTTTCAATAATGTTCTCCAAGAAAAAAGTATTTGTCTAAGTAATTACTAAGTTTTGTAAATAAAAAAATAATAAAAAAAAGAAATGTATAAGTTGAAAAAAGCATCATATGACCTAAAATAAGCGATTTGTGTATAAAATAAGTTTATTAATTTTTTTTCCATGAATTCAACTTTTAAAAATAGTGTTTTGCATATGCTTTGCATGTGAAAATTAATAATTTTGATAATATTTTATTAATGTGCTTATATGTTCATAATTTGATTTTTGTAAATAATAGTTTTATAATAATTGAAAACTTTTGTAGCCTATGATGTATAAATTTAAAATAATAAATTTGGGTCTAATATCTTATTTTTTAATATTAAAGTTATTAAAGTAATTTAAAAAGATGAAAAAAATTTTATCTATTAAAAAATATTATTTAATTTTTTAAAAAAATTAAATATACTAAATTGTTAAAACAGAGGATCAATTTAATGTTAACAAATTATATAATAATGATAAAATAATATATATATATATATATATATATAAATTAATTTTTAATAGAATTCTAATAAACACCCGATCTAACTTAACATCAACAAAGAGGAAATCGCCAAGGCAAATCGGTAATGTACGGCCACTTATCCGTAGGCAGCTTGAATTTCCATGCAAGGGCCAGCCTTGCGCGCCACACTCTTAGCACGGCATATATGTCGTATAATGTTGACCTTGGTAAGTGTTGTACATTAGCAAAACATTTTGATATGATTTCACATAATAAATAAAATAATATTATAATAATATAAAAAATACAATAATAAAAAGTAAAAAAGTTATATATATATATATGGTTTTATTAATACAAAATTAATTGAAAATATTTATTGAAATATATAAAAGCAATAGAAAATTTTGACCAATTACAATTCTTTTATTACCAAAAATAATAGAATTGTAAATAAATTTATTTTATTATCTTCATCTATTCATGTATATTTTAATAAATATTATTACATAATTATATTTTTTATTAATTATATTTAATCATTTCTATGGCATCTGTGTTTATATACCCTTTTGTGTCGATAGAGTTTCTTTACATTATTGTTTCATATTTTGGGCTGACTTTCGGGATGGAGATGGAGGTGGGGTCAAGCCTTATTTTTAGTTGAGTGTCTTATAATGGAAAGTGGCTTTACTAAAAAGATAAAAATAATGGAAGGTGGTGGGGTTCAACTTTTCGCAGATGATGGCTCCGTAGGAAGGTGACTGAGGGTTGGTTCGGTGATTCTTGTTCCACACTCAAGAGAACCACAACCAAACATGTTAATCGAATATTAGTTTTGATTTTAATTTCAGTTTTATTTTTGGTTCAGTTCAAATTTGGTTTCACCATTTTGTACAAAAAATTTATGCAGCCTCATACTCGGGTAAGGATATTTTTTCCAGCACTAAAAGCTTATTCTACAACTGTTGAGATAGTAGCAACTAGAATATGTTTAGTAATGAAGCAATTAAAAAAAATATATATATATATATATATTTGCATATTGCCTCCACCAATCTAGAATTGAAACTTTTTCACTGATATCATTCAAATTATTAATCAAGAAAGCATCAACTAAATAGTTTTCAAACTTGGTATTAGACTTTGGTATTATTTGGTCTCTTTTGTATTTGGAGCAATATTTGTTTACCTAAACTGATTTTAGCAAACTCACCAACCTGACTAGTAGCTTGTGCTTGTTGTTGTAGCATAATATTAGCAACTAATGCATAGTCATTATATAATTGAAAAGAACGATTGTTTAACCTTACTAGCTAATGCACTCCCATCGACTTTTTCTTTTAGATTTATATATTCAAGATTGAAATGCTTTTGGGGGCTCGTTGCTTTTTCTCTTTTTTCTTCTCTAATTCTCTAATTGGTTACAATGAATGAGTCAAAAAAAAAAAAGAAAGAAAAATCATATACACCATGGTAGACATTAAAAAATGAGTTGGTACTGTCATACTCATACCACTAGGATCACACACCCTTTTTAATCTCTAAAACGTACTTTCATTATTTAACAAAATTTCTTATGGTTCTTTGTTTTGTTTTTTTTTTTTTTTTAATTTTTGTTACAAGGGGAAGCCAGAAACAACAGAGTTACTAAAATTCAAACACAAAATTAAAAAATTTTAATAAAAATATTTCAATTAATTGTACTAGATGTGTCAAACAATTTCTTATTGTCTTTAACAACATGGTCTGTAGATCAAAAATGAATTTTGTTCCCGGACGAGTACAAAGTGGGCTTTTTATTAGGAAGGGGCCTAGTACTCACCCAACAAAGTTTAAATAGAAAAAATAGCCCAAGAAAGAGGCCCAACAAAAAGAAAAATCAGATTAACGCCCAACAAAGTCTGGCTATTGTATTGTTGGGTTTTGTCATGTGCAAGCCGAGTGAGTTTTGGAATGGAGTCTAACTTGGTGGGGCGACACTCTTGGTTTGATCATGTGGCTCCAAGAAATAGAAGAGAATGTGAAACTTTCCGTTGTTATTTTTGATTAACGCTAATTGGCATTAAATTTTCTTTTATTGGATTGAGTTCCTAAATGCTGATTAGGTTGATGATGACATAGCAATTTGCATTATAGTCTTCTAATTTGTGGAATTTTGTCTAGAAGCCCTATACCATGTATGTATACGGCTCAGTAAGTACTAATTTTACCTCATGACTTTTGCTTTGCCATGACAGTGTGTTATGTTGCAGGTGTAAGTTAGCGTTTTTAACATTAGTTGATCCATCTTCACAAAGAAAACAAAGAGACCAAGAGAGACGTGATTTTGTTTTCCATTTGCTTTGTGCTCCTGAAAAAGCAACCTATGGTGATATACACAAAGTCCCATTTCTTCCTTTTCTTTTAAGTAGTTGGAGGTGGATCAGTTGTGGGTGGAAGTCGACTCCAAGCTCGCCCTAGAGGCAATTTGTTGAGGTGTTTTGGCTATCCGCCCTAGTGCCAGTCTCGTTAATCGCTGTCGCGATTTCTTTACCCGGGAATGGTCCATTCGCATCGTGCATGCATATCAGGAAGGCAACAAAGTCGCGGATGGGCTAGCAAACTTTGTCACCGTCTTCCGCTAGGGCTGCGTGAGCTTATACAGACTCTCTGTGATCTCCGGCCTCCCTTCATCTAGCTTGAAGCTTCATATTTTTGGTTCTTTTTTCAGGTGTAACAGCCTCCCCATTCAACCCAAAGAATTAAACAAAAAAAAAAAAACGCAAAAAGAGAATAACAATAATATTACTTCATTGTAATTTGGATGTCATGAGTTACTTCAAAGTATGCACATCATTTTTTATTCCTGAAGTTCTTTTATTTTTCTGGCAAAGGATTCAACGACAATAAGTAGAAGTTAAATTTATGGGATTCACTTTTGTATTATTCTTTTTTTTATTATTATTCGAATAGCATTAACAAGATTTCCATTAATGACAACCTTTTACAACATGGAGGGGGGAATTTCTAGCCACCGCTACAGGATACGGGTAGACTCGTGGATTCCTTCTTTGATGATATAAGGAAGCTTACGCAATCATCCTCAGGTTTTCAACTTCCCACATAGATTTAGAGCAAGTCATCCTGATTTGATTAGTTAGCAGCATGGAAAGTCACCACCACCACTTGCATCATCTGAGTGGCTTTTCGGCGGGGGCGGCCGGCTTGGGTTAAGGGTCGTGCTTTGGGAAGACGCTGTCGTGCTTGGCCTTGATAGCCCACAGACCCCTCTTGTGGTACATGTTTGACCTCGAATACTTCCCCACTCCTCTAATTAGATTTGGGTTCCTGCCCACTTTTGGAGTTGTTTGCTTTGGTGCCATCGCTCTCTTTCTTATTCTGCTTAGCCAGCCCCCTAATGCCACCAAAATGGAAGAGACGAAACGACAAAGACTTTTGGGCCCAATACGATCTCCCACGATCAGGGCGACCTCTCTCAAGTCTCAATCATTCAACCGATACTGTGCTACCACAAGTTTAGTTTGTGAATTGAACGTGACAAAATTATAAAATCCGACCTAGATTTCAACTTAGCCAAGAGATTGAGTCGCTAATTTAATCGTGGAGGAGTCCATTAACATTTAATAATTTTATAACATTTATGTAACATTAATCATAAGTATGCACACAATCACAAATAAAAGTATATGATAAAAGTATAACATGTCTTTTAAAAATTATTTTCATAGTTAAAAACTCAAAAATATATAATAAGATATGAAATTTTCTTTTTATTTTCACCAACAAGGGAATATAAAATTTATAAAAATAAAAAAAAAATTGTCTTATATATAGTTTATAGTCTAATAGACCTTTTTAATAAAAAATGAGTGAAATATAGCCTAATTGTGAGAAAATGCAAAGCCAGTTAGCTTGTCAATCACATTGCAGATAATTGAAAATGGGATAATGAAAATTCATTGCACAATGCACCGGCCGTTGGTAGCTTCACATTGTTGTCGTTACCTTTAAAAAAATATAAGAAAAAAAGGGAGAGAGAGAATTTAACCTTTAAGACACAAAATCCAACAAGAAAACACGACGCCAATAGAGACAATCCTAGCAGTTCCATTCAGAACACAAGCTATGAGGCTTCATTCCTGACTTGAGCGAAAACCTAGCTGCCAAATAGGCCTTCAAGTCTGGAACTTTGTCAATTGAACTTACTAGGGATGCATTCACAGACTTCTGATCATCCTTGTTCTCCTGTGGAAGCACATTTTCCTCGTGCAATATGGAATAAAGGTGAGCAGATAACATGAGAAAACATTGATACAAGAACAATATCCGCTCAATTGGATAACATATGAGATAGAGCACACGGACCTCTTTCTCAGCCTCAAAAAACTCACCCTCTCCTTTCTTCTTCTCCTCAACTTGGTTGGGAAAATATTTGTCATCAAGCATGTCAACATTGAATCCGGATATTTCAACCTTAGTGGAAGTCACAATGACATAAACTTGGTTCACTCGGCTCAGTGGGACACCGTTTATCTTGAATGGTCCTAAAGTAGAATGTCACATGTCATATCGAAGATAATGACACATAAAACGCAAGGGGTTGGTATTAGACGATGCACTCTTCTACTCCACAAGCCAATGTTGGTGGTGAAGATGATTACATTTTGAAGGTCACCAACCCCCAGCTTGGGGAACGATGGCCAAGTGGTGGAGCATTCGAGGTAAGAGGATGGATCACGAATGGCGATAGATTTGCAAACACTTATGATCTTGTCGAACAGATGCTCTATCTGTACGTTCGAGTAGTGAAAGCCAAAGATCTTCCCCCAGCTCCATCACCGGAAGCTGTGATCCTTGCGAGGAAGTAAAGCTGAGAAACTAAGAACAAAACATTTTAACAAAAAAAAAAAAAAAAAAAAAAGAACCCCAAATGGAAACAGGTCTTTGCCTTCTCAAAGGACCGGATTCAGTCAACAATACTTGGAAGTTTTAGTCAAAGACAAAGAAATGGTGGGAAAAAACGACTATATTGGAAGGGTGGCTTTCGACCTGAATGAGATTCCCACAAGAGCTCCGTTTGACAGCCCACTAGCTCCCCAGTGGTACAGATCGGAGGACCGTAGAAGAGGGAAATTGAAGGGAGAGATCATGGTGGCAGTTTGGATGGGAACACGGGCTGATGAAGCCATTCCAGATCCATGGCACTCGGATGCGGCCTCAGTATATGAGGAGGGTGTTCTAAGCATTCGATCTAAAGTTTATGTATCACCAAAATTGTGGTATCTGAGGGTGAACGTGATCGAGGCTCAGGACATCGTGCCTAATGATAGAAGCCGCCTCCCTGAAGTATTCGTAAAAGCTCACGTTGGAAATCAAGTTGTCAAGACCAAAATACACCCTACTCCAACAGCTAACCCAGTGTGGAACGAGGACTTGGTTTTTGTAGCAGCAGAGCCTTTTGAGGAGTAGCCTTTGGTCACCGTTGAGTTTCAGTTGCTCCCAACAAGAGATGATGTATTGGGGAAGATAAGCCTGCCAACTCTCCATTTTTGAGAAGCGGCCTGATCGTCGACCACTTCATTCCCTCCAGTACAATCTGGAAAAATTTGGCTTTGGTGTATTAGAAGCTGATAGGAGGAAGGAGCTCAAATTTGCAAGTCGGATTCACCTCAGGGTTTGTCTTGAAGGTGGTTATCATATGCCGGATGAATCAACTATGCACATCAGTGATCAGCGACCGACAGCCAGGCAGCTATGGAAACAGCCAATTAGGATACCGGAAGTAGGGATTATAGGTGTGCAAGGTCTTCTTCCGATAAAGATGAAAGATGACCGAGGAAGTACGGATCCTTATTGTGTGGCTAACTATGGCCAGAAATGGGTTCGGACTAGAACTATTCTTGACACTTTCAATCCCATGTGGAACGAGCAATACACCTGGGAAGTTTGTAACCCCTGCACAATTATAAAATTGGGAGTTTTTGACAACTGCCATTTAGGGGGAGCTAAGAAGCCAACTGCAGGCAATACTGCAGCTCGAGACTCACGGATAGGAAAGGTAAGGATTCCGTCGTCAACTCTAGAAGCTTATCGAATTTACACACATTCTTATCCCCTTCTTGCTCAACAACCCCTTGGAGTCAAGAAAATGGGTGAGCTCCAACTAGCGTTCCGGTTCATTACCCTTTCTATAGCTCAAATCATATGTCTATGGGCAATTTTTGCTGCCAAACTTGCACTACTTACATCCATTTACAGTGAACCAGGTGGACAGTCTAAGATACCAAGCCATGAGCATTGTAGCAGCGAGGCTTGGGCGGACTGAACCACCTCTCCAAAAAGAGGTGGTAGAGTACATGCTGGACGTGGATTCGCACACGTGAAGCAAGAGAAGCAAGACTAATTTCTTCAGAATCATGTCACTGCTCTCGGGTATGATCACCTTGAGCAGATGGTTTGGTGACATTTGCATGCGGAGGAACCCAATCACATCAACTCTAGTTCATGTGCTGTTTCTGATATTGATTTCGTACCCAGGGTTGATACTCCCAACAATCTTTCTTTACGCGTTCCTTGATGGAATATGGAACTATAGGTTCCGGCCAAAACATCCCCCCCATATCGACATTAAACTTTCATGGACAGAGGCAGTGCGTCTGATGAACTTAATGAAGAATTCGACACTTTTCCAACTTCTAAACCCCGAGATTTAGTTGGCATAAAATATGACAGGCTTAAGAGCATTGCAGGGAGGATCCAAACAGTAGTCCGTGACATAGCAACAGAAGGGGGGAGACTTGAGTCTCTGCTCAGCTGGAGAGACCCCAGAGCAACCAGTCTTTTCATCGTGTTCTGCAGTTGTGCAACGGTGATGCTCTATGTCACTCCATTCAGAGTAGTGGCTCTAGTCGCTCGTTTATATTACCTGCAGCACCCCAGGTTCCAAAGCAAGCTTCCAACAGTGCCCAGTAATCTCTTCTAGAGATTACCAGTACATACAGACAGTTTACTGCAACAACAGATCTGCTCTCTCTCCTGTTTACTTCCGCCAGTTTCTTGTATGAGTGTCGAATAAATGCTCTGTTTAGTCTTACACGTAAACACGGGCTTCCCTGGAAGAAACTTCCTCGCTTACTTAAGGGCCTTAAAAACCAGAGATTTCTCGCGACCATGGGTTCATAGATCTATATCATCTTAGGCATCATCCTAGTTTGTATCACTACTGATCAGCCAACCATATTAAATAAAAATGGCTACATAAGTCACTTTCAAATTATAGGGGTAACAAAAAGTAACAGAAACACTGCCATGAATAACAATTCCACCGGCCTTCCCCCGGCGAGGCCGTTCAAGACAACTCCAATTGTGGAGCATTGATGTCATTGCGTAAATGAATTGGTCGAACACAAGCGCAGACTGTTTGAGAAAATTGTTTTCTAAAACATGAATCATAAGCATTCATACGATCACAAATAGAGGGAATAACATTGCTTTATCACACAACCATCGAGTCCATAATGGGCAAACTATCTGTTTGAGCAAAGTATAGAGAAAATGCAGAGCCATGATTCAGTGGGAAATAACACTGCCAAAAATTGGGAATGGGATAATCAAAATTCATTGCACAATGCATAACTTTTTGGTAGGTTCACATAGCTGTTGTGGAGAATAGAACCGCAAAAACAAAGCACTAAAAAAATCCAGGAAGATAACATGCAATTAGAAACAATCCTAACAACACCCTCTAGAACACAAGCTCATGAGGCTTCATTCCTGACTTAAGCGAAAACCTAGCAGCCAAATAGGCCTTCAAGTCCGGAACTTTCTCAATTGAACTTATTAGGGATGCATCCACAGACTTCTGATCATCCTTCTTCTCCTGAGGAAGCACACTCCTCTCCTGCAATTTGGAAGGAGAGTGAGAACTGAC